>JANHJO010007288.1:12833-27428 GCA_032468235.1 Pseudoxyrhopus heterurus | reverse complement strand
CTCACTCACTCACTCTGTGTGTGTGTGTGTGTGTCTGTGCGTGCGTGCGCACGCATGCGGTGTATAATCACTGTTGCTGGCCGCACATCTCATTGTAACCTCGGATCTCCCTTTAGGAAGACACTCTCCTCCAAATGGCTAACAATTACTAGTTTATCACCCTCATTCCCTTTCTTGCTAAACATTCTTTATCCACTTTTCTTTTCCTTTCATACTCCAATCTTTTCTTTTACTTTTTCTCTCTCTTTTCTCTCACAGCTTTATCTTTTGTTTTTATTTGTTAGTTTTCATAATTGTTCTCCCTTGCTCAGTGATTCATTATATTATTCTATTGATTTCTATTTGACAAATTCCTTATGTGACCAATCACACTTGGCTAATAAAGAATTTTAATTCTAACTCTAACTCTGTCTCTAACTTTAACTCCAACTCACTCTGACTCTAATTCCAATCCCAATTCCAATTCTAGTTCTAATTCTAATAATTGTATACTTTATTTAGTTTGCCATCCATTTACAGTAGATCTATGTATCTGTTAGTATACACCATTTGGGGTGGGGCTATTTAGTTGCCTCATACTTTGCCTCTGTCTAGCATTACTCACCATGTGTGGGGCTGCTGTTTTTAAGGAGAGAGAAAACAGAGCTGGAGGCACCAGTTTCATGCACCTGACACTTTGAGTTGAAAATCAAATTGTATGAATTGTTCAGAATACTACGATTTTTTTTTTTTTGGGGGGGAAGCAAGGATAAACAGGAGCACTGCTGCAGGGCTAGTGGTCATTATCTATTCCCAGCAGAGCAAAAGTAGTTCCAGAGGAAGGACAGAGAAGCCTCATGGGTCACCCATCAATGGCGAGAATGGAGAAGGTTGTAGTGATGATGTTTCACCAATTTGTTAATGATGATGCTCTTGCCAGTACCAAGCACTCTTAGTCCAGCAGCAGGCAGAATTCCTACAAAGGATCCAGGCAGTAGATATTTGAAACCTTTTTGAACTGGCAGTAGATCCCGACTGCCATCTGCATACATTAGAAGAAACATCTGAGCTTGTGGAAAGCAAGCGGGGCATCACAGTTCCTGCTGATGCATCCAAAGTAGTGGCATTAGGTTGTTTTGTTTGTTGCAAAGGCCAATAAATCTGGCAGCCAAGACAAAAGTCTCCTGGCAGAATGGAAAGTTTGTGCAACCTCTCTTTCCCAGTTTCCTTTGGCAAAGCAAACTTCATACGCTTCCAAGGATGACCAGTGGTAGAGCAAGTATAGGCCCACTGGGTTACAGTTTTTAGTACCAGCCCACATAACATAATACTGAGCAACAGCAGCAGCAGCAGCAACAGCAACCAATCATAGAAATGGGATGATAATGATGACATAAAGAGAGAATTTTTCTGGAGCAAATATGCTAGGGAATCATAATCATGAGTTATTTTGGAAGAACAGAGATATTGGTTCTCCCATGATAAATTGTCGTAACAAGCAGTCTCATCAAATTCTACATGATGTCAACAATTTCTACCCTACCATCATCCTATGCTTAGACCTATCTACAGAACAAGATTGCTTCCTTGATATCACTTTAAAACAACATAATGGATACATAAATGCCACATTATACAGGAAATTTACAGATTGCAATGCATACCAACGTGCTTCCAGTGTCCGCTCAGAATGCATTATCAAATCAATCACCCATAACAAGACTCAATGCTACAGCCTCATTTCTTCTGACCCACTTGACAGAGATGCTCAACTGATGGAATTAAATCAGGCATTCAGGAAATGAATTATCCACCCAATGAGATCAATAGACAAGTCAATAGAACTATTAAATGACAAACCACAGAAACTGAAAAATGGTAAACTATTTACCTACCGTTCACTGCTCAATCCACTCAAACAAATTATTAATAAGCTATAACCCATACTGGACAATGACACTGTCTTTTCTTAGGCACTAGGTGAGAGGTCCATACCTGCATACAGACAGCCATCCAGTGTGGAGCAGATTCCACAAATAACCTGAAACAAGAAACATACCAGTAAGTCTCTGCAAGAAACCCAGGTGTCTGCTTTGTCCACATATACGTATACACTAATAGCCTCTATGAGTTTAAATACTAGATTAGAGATGCCTTCACATGCTTTTCCTCTAACATGACATATGCCTCTCTATATTTTATGGAGGACAAACAGGACAAATTTTAGAATTAATGGGCACAAAATTAACATCAGGATCCAAAATAAGAACAAAATAATATCAGAACATTTCCAAGGATACTCCCCCAAAGAAAGTATTGTGGAAAAGTGGGACTTAAACAACACCATCAAGTGAGAAACTGTTGAACTCACATATATCAAAAGTTTCAGGCAATCTCAGAAGATCTTAACAATAGGTTTTAACGCATTACAGTTATTAATTGATAAATATTGCAATTTGTTAGATAAGTAATCTGAATTTTCATAACCAACCTATTGTCTCCTCCCTTTCCCCTACTTTTCACCTCCTACCTTACTTTAAATCCTATATCAAATTAGCCATTCTAAGCATCTGATGAACTTTAATTCAGGAAAGCTTATGCCTTTTAATAACATGCATTAACTGAGAAAGGTGCTATCAGAGTTCTGATTTTTTTTGCCAGCATTGACTAATATAGCTCTCCTCTTACAATGCATATGTAATATAGTATAATTGTTAAGATATACTATCTGTTGCACAGCTATTTCACTGATCTAGTTTTATTTATTCTAGGTTTCCAGAGCTTCGGTTTTGCAAGTCCAGATACTATATTATTACACTTTGCATATGTTTTTCACTATTATCAGATCCATATTCCAACCATAGTTATATGGATTTCTATATGGAGGTAGGTGCTGGATGAAGAAATGGGATAAAACTAACAAGTTCCAGAAACTTTTAAGGATTATGTCATACCATACTCCTTTGATCCTCCTGCTAAATCATGATGTTCTGTCCCATGCCCAAAACACTCGGATCTATACCAGTTCTAAATGGTGCAGTGTTTTTATTAAACAAAACTCAAAAAATCAGTTCTTCTGTGAAAGTAAAAAAATCTAATTACCAGTTGCTTCTGGCAAATTCTCAAACACAGTCTGGGACGAATGCCAAGTGATTATCCCAATCAAAAACAAACACCGTAATGATGTTGCAGTCCAAACTTATACTTAAAGGCTTGTTGCAAAGAACTGAGGAATTACAAAGCTGGAAAACTCTATCCAACAAACCACTAACCAGGACCAGGACCAGGACCACGATACTTGACTCACACCAGAATAGTCAATTGTTCTCTGCAAAGGGGTTGTTCCCAACCATACCCCTTTTAACCACTCAAGGGTGTGGTCAATTACTGGTCAACTTTAGCTCGACCTCTTCCTTTCTTACATTGCTGCTGTATCGTCAGCAGCCTCCTGATCCTGGCATCACTTAAGGCCTCCTCCCCACTACTGTCAGAAACCACCGGCTCCTGATAGCTCGTGGAGGGGCCAGCGTCTGGCATATTCCCAACAGCCAACTTCTCTCTTCCCTCTGGTTCCAACTCTAGCTCTTCCTCTGAGTCAGAATCATCTGCTAGCTCAAGAGCATGCTGCAGAGCCACAACACATGAGTAGTATTGTACTATTCTTCTTTAGGCTTTTGTCAATACAAATCAAAACACTAAATAGCACTAGCAATAGACTTACTGTATTTTTCAGAGTATAAGACACACTTTTTCCACCCCCCAAAAGTAGATGGAAATGTCTGTGCATCTTATACAGTGAATGTTGCCAAAGCCTCACCCACTCGCCAGTCCACACCCTTAGGCCTCTGCCTCCCAGCAATTTGCCTTGTAGCAAACAGCAAACAGCCTGCTTCAGCTTCAGCACAGCCTGATTAGCACAAGCAGCTGATTGTTGGTAAGATCGGCTTTCTGATGATCAGTTGTTTCAGGCTGCAGGGATTGCCATCGCCTATTGCTGCCTCTGTGTGCCCCATTTTCAGCCTCCGCACCTCTATGTGCCCCATTTTCTGCCTGTTCTGATCCCTGCCGCCCGATCCCTGATTCATGTCATCTTTCACTGTGCTGAATTTT
Organism: Pseudoxyrhopus heterurus; assembly: GCA_032468235.1. Taxonomy (NCBI): domain Eukaryota; kingdom Metazoa; phylum Chordata; class Lepidosauria; order Squamata; genus Pseudoxyrhopus; species Pseudoxyrhopus heterurus. Next base: position 23,339 of record JANHJO010007288.1, on the reverse strand, counting down.
CTCATGTTCATGCATCTTACATTCCATGTTCCCACTGTAATTCCATCTTTGCAGCTTCAAATGGCAACATCAGCAATTAGACATCTGGAAGGCTTTAATCTAAGCACATCAGAAACACTATCTGTACTTTGAAAGTGTCTCAGCTCTTCGTCAGTAGCATGTTGATTGCCATCCAACCTGAAATGCTCATCATATAGCATTATGTCATCAATCACTTTTTCCCCCTCTATCGAAGCAATTTGCTTGGTAAAATATAGGAGTGGTTTAGCACTAGGTAGCTTGGGATGTCTTGGGTAATTCTGCTGGGTAATCTTTGCTGAACTATCCCATAAATAACCCTCCATCATAATGAGACAGCAGAGTAGGGTTTATAGGGGAGGGGAAAGAAAGTTATTATTTATATTATTATTAGGTAGCCTTCAGGTTCAAAGAAGACCTGCTGTTGTACAGTTCATCTGTGAACATGGAGATGGCTCTGCAGTCTGGAATCATAGCATTTAGCACAATGGGAGCACTGGAAGTCCTTGTTACAAAAACTGTGGGTGCTATTCTGTGATGCCACTCACAATTTTCCATCAGTTTTTGGCAGTTTTCTCCAGATGTTTGATGCATTATTAGTACAGAGTCCAGGACTCACATCCATATAAGAGAGAAGGGATAACCACAGCTCTGCACACTTTCAGATTTGTGGATGTACCAACATTGTGTTTATTGTGCACTGTAGTACACAGCCAGCCTAGCTGACCTATGGTGTAAATCTCCTTGTCCATAGAACTATCACTTGAAAGGATGCTTCCCAAGTATTTGAAGCTGTTTACATTTGTCAGATGAGTATCATCAACAGCGATTTTTGATTCTAAGGGTATTTGATACAGGCTGGTAAAGGTGGATAGTCAAGCCAAAAAGCATAGCAGTTTAGTATCAACTGTAGAACACTGTCTTTGTGTGCCACACACATACAATCATCATCAAGAAGTTTTTTTTTTAAAGGATTGTGGAGGCACCTCATCCAAGTAGCAAAGCTCAAAGTGAGACCCGGTCAATTGCCTAATGTACACTCCCTCCTTCAAATCTTGGACAACATGTGTCAAAATGCAAATGAAGAACAGATTAAACTGGACAAGGCTAGTGCACTACCCTGTTTCACCCATTGGAAATGGCAAATGCAGCTGATCTATCCCCATAATAAAGAACCTGTTCTGTCATTTCATTGTGGAGCAGCTGAATCAACTTCACATGAATTTCCTCAGGCAGCCATAACATCTCAGAGTGATCCAGAGAACCTCACTGTTTAGTGAGTCAAATGCCTTTGTCAGGTCAATGAAGACAGAGTAAAGAGGTTTGCCATGCTCAATGTATTTCTCCTGGACTTGCCTTACACTAAATATCATGATTACTGTATGATATATTAATAAATAGCAAAAAATAGTTTATCTTTCATAAAATCAGTTTTATGTATTGCATTTTGTATTTTTTTTTTTTACAAACTTTCATGAACTAAGCCTGTTTGCATCCAATTCACCTCCTCAATGTGGCATTTTGTCATTTTTGCTTTCCACTATGCAAAGTATTCTTTGTTGAAGGACTATATCCATTCAGTACATTTTTTGACATCAAGATGTAACTTCCTTGGCTTTCCTTTCCTCTATGTGAGTTCTTATCCACTTGCTCAGCAGATTGTATAGCAAGCCAACTATTTCCTTAGTTAAATATTCATGTTTTGACAATACCAAAAAAAGATCTGTCTAAATTCCTGGGCATCCGCTTAGAAAGATATGAACTACAATCTTCATAAAAATGTCAAATGCGGAGCCATGTCTGATATCTCCTTTCATTGTTCATTTTTAACTGTACCCAGTCGCTTTCCTCTTACACTCTGAATTCAGTTATCAAAGCCTTCCTTTTTTCCCTTTTCAAAGTAGAATTCAATTGCAGAGTTTCATCACAAAGATTTTTTTCCACAATGGTAGGGTTCATAAATGGTAGGGTTTTCTTTATTATCTTTTTGTGAGAATCTACATATTTTGGCAGCCCAGTTCTGCTCCTATACTGGTGAACTCTTAGTTCAAACACTAACAGAATTAGTGCCATTCAGATAAGAAGGGTTGACCCTATCATAATGTCACACCTACGATGTCTATAGACATGGTTCCAAATGTATAGCATCAGTTATGTGTACTGCAGAAGCCTTGGTATGCACAGCTGTTTATACACTGGGGATCCTGATAGTGCAGGATTTGAATCTCTGTGAAAGTTAATGCATAAATAGTGCTGCACACATAAAGGCCTCTGCAGTATATTTCTGCCTGTAAGCAACCTAGTAAGTACTGTATAACTTAAAGGAAATTTTTTTTTTGGCTGTAATAATATTTGAATACCATAATATTTGAAGCACACTTAAATGGACATTTCTTCAAGTAAAAAAGCCAAAGATTTACAACTAAGGATTTGCAGGCCATTGCTTTTGTTTATTCATTGGTCTTGTAGATGGAACAATATTGTTTTTCAATTGTAATTTGATAAAGCTTTCAAAGTGGTAATTAGTCTTTCTCTTTCTCTTTTTCTATGTTACATTTTTATATTAAGATCTTTAGTTTTATGTAACTGGAGAAGCAATCCATAAATGGTCTAATCTAAATCAAATAAATATATTCAAAATTATTTTCTGTCTTTTGCACTAAAGTGGCAGTGAAAGTTAGGAGTCTGTTTCAGAAACCTGACTTTTCCAGTGGGTTCTCTTGCTAGCATTTGACAACTTGTGTGCTACTGAAGCTCTGTCACGTTCTGGCAGCTGCTGGGGAAAGAAGTGTGACTTGAACAGAGAGGAAAAATTGAGTTGCTTTTTTGCTTATTACTGTCATCAAAGAAGTGTGACTGAGCTTTTAAAATCACTCCCTTTTAGTCTAATATGTTTCTGTTAAGCATTAATAATTTGAGAAATATCTGAATATAAACTAGTTTTGGTATGTTCCCAGAACTGGTTTGTGCCAGCAACTAACATACATAAATACAGGCATTTTTTAAAGACTGAAAGTGTCTTTTCACATTTCTCATATCACATCACAGATTCTGTCTCACTCAATTTTTGATCTGAATTAATAATGCAGGATTAAAAATCAATACAAAAGAGATTTTTTAAAAACTATCTGCCCAATGTAAGTTTTAGTTTACATTGTAAATTATTTACTACAATTTCTCTCTTCCTCCTCCCTCCCTTCCTCCTCCCCTGGAAAAGGTTTTTTTTTTTTTAAAGTGAGTTCTAAGGAAAATACGGAGATTCCTGGATCTATCTCATTCTCATTCCAATTGCATTAAAAGCAACCCATTGGAACTGGCTTATCATATTTGAGGAGAAAACTCAGATTCTTGTAATTTTGGGATTATCCAAATTTTTCTAGACCTAGACACCTACAATACTAATAATCTCTCACCAATAATGGGGAGGTAGGATAATAGAGAGAGGAACACGCGCGCGCGCGCACACACACACACACACACACACACACACACAGAAAGAGAGAGGGGGGAGAGAGGGGGAGAAGGAGAGGGAGAGGGAGAGGGATAGAGAGACAGAGACAGAGAGAAGTAGACACCTTCCTTAGTCCCTGCAACAATGGACTGAAGGAAGCAGGAAATAGATCCTCCTTTTCTTACATTGCCACTTAACTTTAAACCAATTGGTTGTGAAAGCAGCCATATGCTTTACAAATAATATTAATTGTATAGGTCTCCATGCAGCTGGCATATTGCTTAAACCAAGTCATCTCCCAAGAAATCTGTGTCTTGTGAGAATGTCACATTGACATGTAATTGCTGTGTGCAGAGCAGCTGATTGTCTGGTTTAAATGCAAATATGGCCATATAAAATATTAGTTTGCCTTCCAGTTGAATTAGCTAACTTTGTAAGTAAATGCATACTTATGTCTACCACATAAGGATTATATGCATACAGTATCACAAGAATGGACTGTTTTCTGGGTCAGATATTTTACATCCATCTCCACACTGATGCCATAGCCCTTTGTGCCAGCACAGTATTATATTCCAGAAATCAATGCCAGTTACTCTATCCTCTGTTCATTTATTGAGCCCCGAACAGCTTTAAGGCTGCTGTATAAAATTCAGAAGAGATTGTATCTGATTAGCTATGGAGAAACTGAGATGACAACCAATTGTCATGCCAAGGTATGATCTGTGAAAATATACAATGAAAAGAGTAAGTGTCATTAGAATGCAATGCATGTGTTGCATTGTATCTACAGTAAGTAACCATGTACTGTTTGACTTATTGACAGTGTCAATAAGGAGAATTTAAAGAGGAAATTTCCTTTGTGGCTGCTTGACTTAACTAATATTCATTCAGTGCATGCAGTCCTCATTCATTCATTCTTCTCTGCTGTCTCCTGGAGGAAGCAGCATTCTTTGGACGTGTCACATAAGCAAAACAAGCTGTTTCCATGCCACTACAACGTATTATTTTATGGCTTTTAGACCTAAAGTACAGATCTCATAATCTAGCTTGTCATCCCATGAAAGAAAGCTGTTTAACTGGAAAATTGCTTAACTTTACTGACCCAATGTCTGGTATTATATGGCTTTCTTTTTTAATAGGTAGTTTCATAAACAATTACCCTTACAAAGATAAAAACTGATACAAACTGAAAAAGAAAAGAAAAAATTAAATGCAGAAAAGAATAAAATTGAAAGTAAAATAGAAAGGAAAGAAAAATAATAAAAAAATACATATATAAAAAATAACTTAGTCTTTCAACACAAAAAAGTATACATAATTTTAATAACTTATCATCTTCTCTTAAAACACAATATATGACTTCTCAAAAGTCCATTAAGAGTTACCAGAGATAACAACATATCTATTTTAATCTTGATCAAAAAAACCAACTTTATATTCCTTTCTTTTATTTTTAACAATCTTGACCTTTAGTCTCTTCAAATAATGTCCTAGAACTTGAATTTTTCTCCATTTTTTTTCTTTATCTCTTCTCACAAAATTCTTCAAAGCTTTAACAAGTCTCTTTTATAAATCCAATATAGGAAAATTATCCTTATCACTCTTGTGGTTTGTTATTTGTATAATTATATGATTTCTTACTTGTATAATTATAATTATAAAGGTATCGGCGGGTTTCTTTTGTATGTCCAGCTTCTTTTTCAATATCATTCTGTTATTTTGAAATCCACTTTCAGATTACTTTCAATCTTTTCAGGTAAAATTTGTTCCTCTTTCATAACATATTTTAAACAGAGTCTATCTATAGAAGCAGACACTCTTAAAATTAACTTCTGGGTCTGTTGTTTAAAAATATCCTACCATATGTTCAATGTTAAAATATTTTTCTTCATTTTGCATTAGTAATTCATATTTAAGAGTTCTATTTCTTTAATTATAATCTCTAGTTCCTTTTGATTCACTTTAATGCCCAAGCTACAAAGTCTCATCCTATCGTTTTTTTTTAAAGAAAATTCCAAAGAAAAGCTGGGAATATGGGAAAACCTGGAAACATCAGGTTAAAGTCAGCTGGTTCTATTCTGAAAATAAATAGTCACAGAGTAGGCTCTAAAAATATTGTCAACTTCTTTTAGAGGAAAAAGACATGATCCACCAAATTAGAATCCATTCTAACATGGATTTATTATTTTCCATCTCAGAATATTTTTGAGCTCAAAAATTACAACCCCTCCCCCATCTTTAGCAAAAATACACCCAAAAGTATTCAGAATATACCGGTATATATATTACACATAAAATGCATATATTAGAAAAATGCATTGAAGGAAAAAGTAGATTTTAAAAAATTAGCAAAACACAATGATGTGAATATTTGATGGACTGAACAAATTTGTGAATATATATGTAGGCAGACCTATAAGTTCCTAATCAGATATTTTCATGTCAACAACAAATGATTTTTCTAACTGTGGAAAACAAGGACTGATCAAGAACCTTTCACATAAAAGAGATGCATTGTTTTATTGCATTCTGGTCTACCAGAGTAATAAAATCCAATCACTGGTGAAGAACATATTTTCTATACACTTGACATCTTATGTTAAGAAGGATTTCTGCTACAACTCTGTCTAGCTGCTCAGGCAGAACTGATTTTTCTCAGCCTGCTTAAGAGACATTAGATGAACTGGAGAATAGCCCTGAAACATTCAGGCCAGCCCATCACCTCCCCTGTTTGGATTAGCACACAAACTTTTCTCTCTTCCCAAGTCATTCATGATAAGAGGCATCACTGGTAAAAAAAAAAAAGAGTCCAACCTCAAAACTATTTGGTAGATAAACTGTGTATAAAAAACACAGCACAGTATCAGGAAGAAGAGTGGGCAATACTCCAAACTAATTATACTGTTGAAAATGTGAAAAATAAATTCGTGGGAAAGACACATTGTTCAGAAGATCCACTGATCAACGTACTCTTGAGGTTGAGTTAGGGCTTCCCACTACCTCATTTAATTAACTCAATCTGACTTTTATAGGGGTTTATGTTATGTTTTTCCTTGTTCAGTAAACAAACAGCAGAAAATTAAAACAGGGAAGCTGCCAGCAAATGGTAAATTTAATTGAAAAATAATGAATTGCCATAGGATGCCACCAGGGGTTTTGTCAAGATAAAGTTATTTATCCTGGAAAGCTTCTATTTGCCTTTTTTTTTTTTTTCAGAACTTGAGATATAAAAAAGGAAGGGGAGAGAAGAGAGAAATAAACTAGATACTCTTGGGCTGGAAGCTAAGGGGACAGTCTTCCAAGCTGTGTTACTATGCAATATTTTTTCATTTCCATGGATATTACAGAATTACAGATGTTACAGAATTAGAAGGGATTTTGGAGGTCTTCTAGACCAACTCGCTGTAGGAGATCCCATACCATTCTGGAAAAATGAATATGTGTGACAAACTTGTGCATATATTTTATCCTTCTCTTTGTGCCATAAAGCAGTACAAAAGGATTAACTGGACTGCACTTTCATGCCATTTTTCAAGGAAAAATACACCCAAACAGAAGCATTTAAGAAGTTGCATTGGAAGGGTAATAAATGGGCAAAACAACCAGGCATTAATCCCTGGGATGTCACCAACCTCTCTTGGAAAAGCTTGCACATATAGCACTAGCAATAGCACTTAGACTTATATACTGCTTCACAGTGCTTTACAGCCCTCTCTAAGCAGGTTACAGAGTCAGCACATTGCCCCCAACAATCTAGATCCTCATTTTACCAACCTTGGAAGGATGGAAGCTGAGTCAACCTTGAGCCTGGTGAGATTCGAACTGCCAAATTGCAGGCAGCCAGCAGGCAGCAGAAGTAGCCTGCAGTACTGCATTCTAAGTACTGCTGCCACCATGGCTCAATATAGATAACTCTCAGTTTGTGATCGCAATAGAGCCTACCATTAAGTTGTAAGTCACAACAGTTGTAAAGCAGGTCATTACATGACTGACTTGATTTTATGACCAATGCAGCAGTCATTAAGGGACTCATCATGGTTGTTAAATGAATCTGCGGTCATTAAGAAAGCTGTTGTGGCCCAGTGGTTAGAATGCAGTATTGCAGGCTATATCTGCTGACTGCCAGCAGTTCGATTCTCACTGGCTCAAAATTGACTCAGCCTTCCATTCTTCCGAGATGGGTAAAATGAGGACCCAGATTGTTGGGGGCAATATATTGACTCTGTAAGCCCCTTAGAGAGGATTGTAAAGCAATATGAAGCGGTATATATGTGTTATTGCTATTAAGCGAACCCATTTCTCACTATGGAGGAGTTTTGCTGAAAACTGGAAGTAGGAAGCTGATTTCTGACAGAAACATCATAAATCATGACTGCAGGACACTGCTGCAAATGTGGGCTGGTTTCCAAGGACTCAAAATATGTTCATGTGAGATGGATAGCCATGAGAACCTCAGAACATCATAAAAACTTTTGAGGGCTCAATGACAACTTCAAAATGGCCACTTGTAAGGACTTTTGTCTATTTTATCTGCGTTACCTCTTAGCCACTACCGTAGCCACTCCATCTGATTACCTCTTAGCTACTACCAAAAATCCAGTTATTTGGGAGATAAGGAAATCCTGACTGGTTTCATATATTGTTCTAAGCCATGATTCATTTAATCATGGTTTATTAAATAGATGATGAGCTGACATAACTCAAACCCAAACCCACTGCTGTGTAGCTTAATGCAGTTGGGGAGGTCTGCCCCTCTGACAACATGCTGGGAAAAAAAAGATATTTAGAAATTCCTGTATGAATGTTCTGTTCTGGCTTTACAGCCTGAACTAAAATTGAAATGTTGGAAAATGGAATTAAGGTTGGCTTTCACACTCTCTAAGTATCCCAACAAAGTTCCAGTTCAAAATCAAACCTCCACATGTTTAGAAATACATTTTAAAAGAATAATATTTTTAAAGTATTGACATTTCTTTTAAATGTGATGTGATAAAAGGGTCGCAGAGCTGCCTAATCTCAAGGAGAGATGGTAAGGAATATATTCCCAGGTGAACTCATGCATAAGCTTAATTGTCAGAAACTGATGGCTCTGCTTGTCTTTCTATGACCAGCCAACCGGGTTCAAAAAGTCTCTTTATGCTGGCATCAGGATCTCAGCACTGTATCCAAAAGGAAGCAAGACTTGCTTCCTTTTGGATATTTTAGCTAAACCCAGATTCTCTTTTCGTACATTGAATTCCCAAACTCAATATTTCTCACTTGTTTTCTTCTTTGTATATATAAAAAAAGAAATACGAAAGAATTGAAAACACAAGGAAACATATTGTAGTGCCATGGGATATATCATTTATTGCATTTTTTTTACATAAATCCTTAAACTTGATCATACAGAGAAATATTCATTTAGTTATACACAGAAAATGAATGGTAAGTCTGCAGCAAGCTTACTGTTCTTTATGTAATCCATGGTTTTGCTTTACGCAATCCTTAATTATTCATCATTGTTACAAATTTTCAGTACATAATTTAAAAGCACACTCACACTCTCAACCTCTTCTCTCCTTCCTTGTTTTTGTTTCCTGCAAAAACTTTTCAATATTGTATAAAAAGTAAAAAAAAATTCCATCAGTATTTTGCAGAATTAGCAAAAAAAAAAAAGCTGGATGCTTCCACAATAGTCTGGGCATAAGACATGCATCTGTTTTCCATTTCAGTTCATTTCTGCTTTATTTTTAGCATTTATAAAATGACACATATTTCCCTTACTGTTGGAAATGAGGCATCTGCTCTTTAATTCAATGGCTTGTTAATATAAGCCATATATTAAATTAATTCCAAGTTTTTGAATTTGTTTTCTTCTAGTTTTTTCATTGTGTTTTTTTAAAAAACACACACACACACACACACACACACAAAGATGATAATTAAAAAGAGAAAGAGAGAGAAAATAAATCATCATCTCATCAAGCAACATCATAAGTTCCAGAATAACCACCAGTTCTTTAACCCAGGCTTACAGTATAAACAAGCAATACTTTAGCTACTTTTCTGAATATGGACAGGGAGAAAACTATCTTGACTTTAGGTAGCAAAATTGTTCCAGAAGGAGAGAATCATGACTAAGATGGTTGTCCCGGAGTCCTTTGGGAATGGGGCGACATAGAAGTTCCAACAAATAAATAAATAAATAAATCTGCAGGACTTCTGTTATCCCTTTGAGGTGATCCAGGCAAGAAGTACCAACCATAAGTACTACTAACCTTGCCTTATTTTAAGGCTCCAGAAACAGTGTCTTGGAAGTCAAAAGTATCCCTCTGTCCCCTACTTTTACTCTCCAAAAAACCAGGCAGGATCCCTTCTGAAATGCTTTCTCCACTCTCACCCCTCCTTTGAGCTCAGATTTTATTTATCAGACTGTTGTCTTGCCTGCGTCTCTTCCTCCCTTCTCTCAAGGTTAGCCCTACATACCACCCTGGAGATTTTAGTTCTCTCTTTCCCCCCCCTAAAGCTCAAGATTTCCCTTTTTGTTAGGGCATCATGTCATCCAAATTCTAAAAGAACGATGTGGAGCTAGTATGCACATCACCGTATGGTTTTCTGGTTGTTCTATTTACACTTACGCTTGCATTCCCTCTTCCTGATATTTCTTTTATCTCAAATCTCTACCAAAGTCTCCCTTAACAGTTTCCTTCCTGACTTCCAGGAAGGAAAAGAAAATTGTAGCCTTAGGATAATTGATAATAATACCTTCAGTGTGTTATGCAGTGGGAATAAAACAGCATTAAAGTGATGCTTAGGAAGTACAGCAGAGATAGGAGATAACAAATATGAAAAAAGAAATAGTCATTTGGGTAGCTTAGAACTTAGAACAGGGCTGTCAAACTCCTGGAGTGTGGTGGGCATGGCCAGTTCAACTTTGGGGGCACCTGTGGTGGCCAAGTGCTAAGCCAGGACTTCCCTCAGACCCTCTCATTATAATCTCCCTTCCTTCCTTCCTTCCTTCCTTCCTTCCTTCCTTCCTTCCTTCCTTCCTT
>JANHJO010007285.1:19505-30962 GCA_032468235.1 Pseudoxyrhopus heterurus | reverse complement strand
AGGTGCCTTCCAACTCTGTTACTCTGTGATTCTGTTAGGGTCTCCTGCTTGAGCGGGGGGTTGGACTAGATGACCTCCAAGATCCCTTCCAAGTAAGCAGCAGCAGACAAGGTAGGACATTAACACACCCAGCAGATACACAGAAGCATACATCACACACACACATAACATCAACAACCAACAGGACATGCCGGCACAAATATACTTCCTTTAAAGAAAAAAAAACCCCGAGCAAGGCCGGGTAATCAGCTAGTTGTTTATATTCAAAAAGTGTTTGTTTTGTCTCATTCTAACAACATCATGTTGGTATTAAATAACATGGCAAATGAGCCCTGAGGCTTCTCATATTGGAACATCGAAAGGCATGATTCTTCCACTCCTATTATTTCTAATTATAATTGTCTATTCAGAACATGAACCACCTTAAACAGTACCTTTTTCTCCTAACTTCTCAGGCTATCCAAGAGAAGACAGTGGTTGATAATACTAAATGCCTATGACAGCTCTGATTGGACCAGCAGAATGGCATTCATTTAATCAAGATCCTCACAAAAGATCCTCAGAAAGATCAGAGAGCATTGAACATTGTTGAAAGTTATCTGCATCAATTAGGATTTTTGACAACTGCTTCTCTACCATCTTCTCCAGAATCTTCCCCCAAAAGTGGTGTTTAAAAGAAATTATCTTATATAGTAGGACCAAGAGATCCTACTATGTGGTTCTTCAGGAATGGATACATTACCACTTACTTAAGGCTGCTGGTACCATATCCTCTCCATGACAGATATTAATTGCGTCTGAAAATCAAATATACTCCTTGGCTGCCCAAAGTCTGCAATTGTCTAAGTTTATACTATTGAGATTCCTATTTACGTTCTTGGCTTCCACAGGGTGAAATGAATCACAGTTGTCCACAAGTTATTACTTAGATTCTAGTCAAATGGTATATAATATGAAGAAATATGAATGCTGTTATCTATAAAATTTCTGGCAAACAGGTCACAATGCCCCATAGGAGTGTAATCCTTCCCACTCTTGCTTAGCAGGTTGTGAACACTCTTGAATTTTTCTATTAATAGATACATTTTAAATTCAATTCAGATATTTTAATGCACATAGAGGGAAAGAAAGGCATTGGGTCTAGCATGGTACCTAAAAAAATACACAAAAACAATTGCAAGCACACATACACTTTTTGACTAAATGCTTATAAGGCAAGGTTTCTTATCACACATAACACATATCACACATAACTAGAAATATACTTACGCATATCTAAATATGGCTTCTAGTATTATTTTGACCCTTTGTCCTCTTTTTTTTTGGTTTCATATAAAATTGAATTATTGTTTTTGCTTCGATTAACATCTCTTAAACTTCCACTTTTTCATATACTTCTGAGATGCTAGCGTATATGGACTATATTACTTTATCAGCATGTTTTAATCATATATAGTCCTAAGCAGATTATTCAGAAAAATTATTTTGCTGTGATCTTCACATTATGATTATTCAACAAAGAGCATATGATTCCTACTTCAAGCAGAACCACCAATGTACCCACTTTATTTATTTATATACAGAATTTGTATCTCATTAGTTCCACAAACTGCTCACATAAAATATCATAAATATCAATTTTGACAACTATACCATATTTCTCCTATGACAACATAAATCCTGTAAATTTTTATAGAGAATTTTGAAGCTAAGGTCAATTCTTGAACTTCCAAATTCAGTCTCTGTTAGAGACAATAGTTCTGGTTTTTCAATAGCAGGAAATCTTAGAATCTTATAGTGAGTATTTTAATAAACATAGTATGTCTGTTCCACTATGCTACATAATCAAGGCATGGCCTAAAGGTATATATGGCCCAGCTAAGCAGGTTGGAGTCCCTGAATGGAAATGACCAAGGAATTCCCCATAGGTTACAGAGTTTTGCAATTAAACAGTCTAATACCAGGGGTGGGATTCAGCTGGTTCGGACCCGTTCAGGTGAACTGGATGTTAATTTTACAACTGGTTCGCTGAACTGGTAGTTACAATGACTGGCTGGAGCCCAGGAGAGGCCATTTTTGCCCTCCTGGATGCTCAAGGAAAGTCTCCGGAGGCCAGAGAGGGTGAAAAGCAGGCCTCCCAGAAGTCCCGGAAGTCTGGAAAGGGCCTGTTTCTGGCCTCCGGAGGGCCTCCAGAGCCCTGGGAAGGCTTTTTTCGCCCTCCCAGAGGCTCGAGGAAAGCCTCTGGAGCCTGGGGAGGGCGAAAAATGTGCTCCATTTCAGTCCCAAAGGGGCTCACGTGCACTCACGACCAACGAACCCCTTGTGAAGGTAAGTGCAGCCCACCTCTGATATTGATCCACTTTTTAGACTGCATACACACTGCATGTGTATTGCAAATTATCCATGAAAATTATTGTTGACATTTTCCTGTTTTTGAAAAGCAGAAACTTATTCTTACCCATCTGCCCCTGCGTTTGGAGGTGTGGGAGTGTCTATTTTTGTCATAGTATAAATTGCAGCATACATGGGATTTTCATCTCTGGATGGCCAAAAAAATGTAATGCTTGTCTTTGACAATTGTGGCCAAAAGCAGCGCTGAGGGCTGCACATAAATGATTTGAAGATTGCTAGGAGTCTTGAAGCTTTATTTTGCCTATGGCTGGAATAAAGAGAGTACTGAATTGCAAAATTGATTTTTGATTTGATTCTATAAAAGTAGTAGTAGGAATTGGGTTTAAGAATCATGGCATTGTCAATCTAATGTTATTAGATAATTTAAACTATTGGCAAAAAACTTTCAAATTTCAGTGCTACTTTCATATATTTTCTAAATGTTCAGCATTACCCGGTATATTAGTACACCTGTTAGAATACCTACTAGTAAGCATAATTCTAAAGCATCTCTATCCTCTTTCTTCCCTATCTAGTTCGAATATTAAACCAAATCACATTTCATGTATGATGTTTCAGTAGTATTTTTTTTATGAAGCAAAAGTTAATGAGAAATGAATTATATTTTTCCCAGGAGGCACAATGTTATCATTTCTGCCCAGATTTTGCAGTTTACCCATTGCAGCTCTCAGTAAGAAAATCAAAGTGTGGCTGCCAACATGCAGGATGATCAGTATGAACAGTGAATAAGGGGGAGGAATTGGAATGGTTTTGGAGATTTGGCAAAAGGTACATGAAAGTTCATATTTTACCTCAAGACTTTATTATGTTTTACAGATCAGTGAAAGAAGACCAAAAGAAACAAACGACGGAAATGAAATTACAAGTGTTGAACTTGCCTGACCCATTCTAATCTGTATGTGTGGAAATACTTATGAATTAAATTGAGATTCTTTTAAAGTACAGATTCGTTATTCAGATCAATTCCTTGAAAATTCTTCTTGAGAAGGTTTTTAGAGACTCACCCTTGCTCTACCAGATTAGAATTTAGATGTAAAGGCAATTAAAAAAGATTGCATATCTACGGGTGTCTTACAGTATCTGCAGGCATTCAAAGCCTGCTGCAAATTGAGAGATGAGTTCACATACTGATCCTGGGAGATGCTGGATTTTTTCTCTCAGCTTTAATACCTCTACAATTCACAGAATGAATATGAGCAATAAGCCTGCACACACCATCCAATTCAGTTTGAATGGAAGATTCAAAGGGTGTGTGATTGAATGTGTGTTTGCAGTTTGATATTTGGAGCTAAATTGATTTGAACTACTTAAACAATTGGGATTCAGATTAGGAAAAAGAAAATCCATGGGCTATAAGAGCGAAGCATTGAAATACCCACAGATGTTTATTAATTGAATGAGATGAAAATAGTAGGTTCAGTAGACTTTTTAACCCTGTCACGCTCCAGCTGGATGTTACAAAATATTTTGGAAATAATATTCTTGAACCTCTTCAAAGGCAAAGAGAGCTTGACTTGTACTTACTGAACCAATGCAGCAAGTAACCTACTCCAGTTTTACAATAAAGATGTTCAGAAAATATTTTAAGACGAATGCTTGTTTTCTGGAGTGCCAAGCCTGGCCCAGGACACTAAAAAATGCTTTGCTGATTCTATCTCTGGATTTGCAGAGTGATAGGAAAATAGATATATCAGGATGACTTTCTTGCTGCTTTCTGAGAAGAACCCATTCCTCCCTATAGGGACTCAGTTGTGTCTTTGGCAACAGTTAGCAGAGGCAACAGACACAGGCTATGTCAGAGAGATACAATTCTATAGAGCAGTGATGGCAAACCTTTTCGGTTCATGTGCCAAAATTGCACGTGCGCAAGCACGCATGTGCTCCCACATGCCCCCCACCCACAATGCAATGCACACGCACCCCCTGCACATGTGTGAGCCCCTAGTTTTTTAGCTAAAGAAGCCCGAAAAACAGCTGTTTTTTGGGCTTTTTTTTTTTGAACTAAAAGGGAGGCATGCATGCGCGGGGGGCGGGGTGGGGGATGACTGCATGCCGGGCGACATGGGGAGGCCACACGTATGCATGGAGGGAGTAGAGGGGACACTTCCCTGCACCCCCCTGCGCATGTGCACGGCCCCCCCGTCCCGTTTTTAGCTAAAGCCCCAAAACATGTTTTTTGGGCTTTTTTTTGAGCTAAAAATGGGAGGACCCGTGTGCATGCGGGAGTGTGCAGCCCCCTGCACCCCCCGAGCATGCGCGCAGCCCCCGCCCCGTTTTTAGCTCAAAAAAAAAGCCCGAAAAACACCTGTTTTCGGGCGCTTTTTTTGAGCTAAAAGGGGGGCATGCATGCGCGGGGGCAGGGCTGGGCGACGGCTGCATGCTGGGCGACATGGCTCCATGTGCCCTTCTGGGCATGCGTGCCATAGGTTTGCCATCATGGCTATAGAGGTAGGCAGTTGAGAAAGAAAGGGGCTAGCACAGAAAAATATTTAATATGCTTATAACCTTTATTTTGTTTAAAAAAACAAACCCAATAAATGTTTGGATGTCTGTATTTCCATGGTCCCCTTTTAATTCTTACAAAGAATTAAATTTGCCCAAAGGACACTGAATGATAGCATTAGCTTTCAGCCAATAATCCATAATCTGACTGGCCAGCCTTGAGTCCACATTCAGAATGCTGAGAATTGAGTTGAATCAGTTGTGTGTGGGCAGAACTGGTATCGAAGTTTAATACATCAGCATGAGAGAGAACAAAGTTCAGTTTTGAAACTGACCACATTAAAGAAGCCCACAGCTAAGTGGGAATGAAGTCCTTGCCAGTTCAAAAGAGCTCTGGAAATAAAAGGTTAAAATTTGGTAGAATTCAGACTAGCTACTGAAGCCTGTGTCAGAGAGTTCATCACTCTACTCCACCACTATCTCTGATATTTCCATTTGTGAAAAGGAAATGTCAACATTTTGTGTTCTCAGTAACAAGTTCAGAAGGGGCAAAGCGACCTTTTAAAATCTGGAGTGTTTTACAAGGCTAACAAAGTGCTTCACGGTCATCTAGTTTGATTTGCTGCTTCAAAGTGGTTCCCTGCATTGATTCGTGAATGTGCTTTGAAGTGATTATTTTACAGACCCTTCCTCTAATTAAAAACCAAAGTTTTATACAGCACCAGTGACCAGCGTTCCTTAGTCTCTAATGTTTTCAGATGTGCTGAACTGTCCATTTCCTGCAAGATTCTGACTATGAATTCCAGAGGTTGCAATCCAAATATTTGGAAGGAATAAAGTTGGAAAAAAGTAGTTAGTTATAAGTTTGATACCAGAGCAATGCTACCAAGTTGCATGATCAGATCTAATCTTTGTATTTAAATTGCAGTGCTCAAATTGATATTTGTATACTGTATTAGTAAATGCTGCTACTGTTTCAGTATAGCTACAACTGGCATACTTTGTACCAACATATTTTAAAAGCTTATTTTAATTTGGGTATGTACCATTACTGAATGGAAACATGAGGGCATTGTACCTTGTACAGAAAATTTCTGAAGTTCAAAGTTGACATTTCCATCTACTAGTGACAATTTTTTTTAGACACTGGTAAATATAACTATAAGACAGAAAAACCAATTAATTAAGGATGTAATGAAGCTATCGAAAAGGAATTTGTAATTTGCAATCTTGTAATTCATCAGCATGAAATGTATTTTAGGTTATTCCACTTTAACTGCGTATAGGCCTGGCCTTTACCTTCTTTTGTGTGTGTTAATATTTGGTCTTTTTTGTGTGAGTTATATCTATAACACATTGTGTGGATTGCAGATAATAAGTCTCTTTTTATGTATGCAAAAGCATATTAGTGTATGAGCGAACTAATGTACTCTTTATGATAGTTGCATTTGAAGCATTTTTATTGAATCTCTATAATCTCTGATCCACTATCTGAAGTGCTGAAGTTTTTTTTTTAATTGTCTTCTTGAAATAGCAGAACTTTCATGCTTCTGAAACTCAGACTGTGGGAAGTGAGTTAAGTAATATAAAGGTTCTGGAAACATTGAAACAATGACGCGAGAAAAAGTGGTTCTATGCCAAACGATAGGTGGGAGTATGGAAATTTTGAAATGTGTCTCTTTTTAAAAGGAAACTTAAACTATCCTGCTTTAAGAAAATAAAATGCATTTAATGTTCTTTATAACTAAGAGCGTAGAATGTTTATTTTTCAGATTTATTTAAGAGATGGGGTTGTGAATTATCAATAGTTTCCCTATATTTTTAACTGCAAATTATATCAGCTGTAGCCAGTGTGGCCATGGATAGAAATAATGGGAATGTGATCCGAAGTTCTTACTAGTAGATAGAAATTTCAACTTTGAACTTCAGAAACTTTCTGTATGAGCTACAGTGCCCTCATGTTTACATTCAATAGTGGTACATACTCATAGTGTAGTCTGTGAAGAGGAACATTTTTAACCTGATTTTTCTTTTGGCTTCAGAAAATTTATTTACTAACACATTGTGCATCATTTTATTTGTTGTAGCTTGCTGGTATCAACATAGATGGATTTTGACATGACAGAAAAACTGTGCTTGTCAGTTGTCTTCATAAAGATGTATTGATAAAGTGGTTTACTTTTGTTGGAAAAAAACAAATGCATGCTAGCAAACTGGCAAATGAAACAGTTTCCTTTATTTTTTTTATTTTTTTTCTTTCTTGCAAACAGCAGCAGTATATTCCATATTGCTTCTGGAAAGTAGCACCACACCCTATTAATGCTAACATGTAGGAGTTGATCAGAATAAAACACCTATCACAATTAGCATTAACAGTGTATGGCCTGCAGATTTAATGTAATCCATAGAAGTGAAGCTTCTGGACAATTCTCTTTAGTTTACCTATAATATAAATGCAACAATGAATTTAAGGCAATGGAGTACATACTAAACGAGAAATCAACCACTGTAACATTTAAAAATTAATAAATATTAATTAATATATTCTGTTCATAGGAAATACATCTGCTTCACAGCTTTACCTGTAACAATTACTGTACCAATTTTTGTTATCGAGTTTGGTATACATGTATTAGAAATATTTAAATTGGGTAAAAATGGTATTTCAAGCAGAATTTCATATGTGAATTGAAAAAAAAACCCAAAGATTATTTTAATTGTGTTAAATATCTGAAGGAGACCCAGCTTGGTGTAGTAGTTAAGTCATCTGGCTTTAAACAGTTCTGGTCCCCCCTCCTCAAGTCATGGTAGCCAGCTGAGTGACCTTGGGCCAGTCATTCCTTCTCAGCCCCAGAAAACAGGCAATGACGAACCACTTCCGAAACCTTCTGAAAGAAAATTGCCAGAACTTGTCTCAACAGTCACCAGGTATCAACAATAACTCAAGCAGGAAATATAGACCTGCTTTTGCTCTCTGCAATATATGGGCAGTGAGTTGTTTAAGATCACTTGATGAATTTTATAGTTGTATGAAAATTTGAGATTAGTTTTCCCATTTCTAAATTCAGGAATATTACTCATATTAATCTTAATACTATTAGCAATAGCACTTACTTATATACCGCTTCACAGTGCTTTACAGCCCTCTCTAAGTGGTTTACAGAGCCAGCATATTGCCCCCAACAATCTGGGTCCTCATTTTACCCACCTTGAAGGATGGAAGGCTGAGTCAACCTTGAGCCTGGTGGGATTTGATCTGCCAAACTGCTGGCAGCCAGTGATCAGCTGAAGTAGCCTGCAGTACTACATTCTAACCACTGCACCCCCACAGCTTTTTATTATTAATGTAATATTACCTGCTGTTTTGTAGATTATCTTGTAAATGAAACAATCTTCTTTCTCTCTTAGCACCAACTACTTGTACTTGAGAAGCAGTTTTTGGTGGTTCTATAAAGCAGGAATTTTGTGGAGATTTGGCATTTTGGTTCATAGTGTATGAACCACTACCACTACCACTATTTACTGTCCTAAATTGCAGCTCCAGTAATTTGAGAAACCTAGTTTAAAGTACATCAACTTATTTCCAAAGTGTTTCTTTTGTGGGGCAGATGGAAGTAAATGAAACAACTTATGTTTTCATAGCAGTTGCAATTAGTAACCGAAAAACAAAGAGGAAGTAGGTGTTGGGTTAAGATGTGGTAAGTTAATTTAAGTGATAAAAGGAAATTACTCCTTCCTTTTTATTTTAAATTAAACCAGTTAAGTATAATCAGAAGACACAACAGTAAATGTGACCGACATGGGCTTTTGCAAACAAATGCTATATTATAATACAACGTCTGAGAAAGTTTAAAGTATGATTACCAGCATTCCAGATTGCCCCTCTTATGAGCAGCAATGTATATTCTCTACTTCAGGGCTGTCAGACTCCTGGCCCGCGGACGGGATGCATCACACACTGGCCACGCCCTGCCTGATTTAGCAAAGGGGAAAAAAGTCCTGATATGTCACGTGATGCTGCCATGACAACGTGAGTTTGACACCCCTGCTCTAGTTGAATATTTTAATCAATGGTCCTCAAGATGTCCTTGCAAGAGTTTTCCTTGCAAGCCAAGTACATAAGTAATTGGGCTTTCCTGGATTAATGCAGCCAGGAATGCATCATTCTTATTCCTTATCCTGATTCATAAAGGTTTGTGAAAAAGCAAATGATTTGGTTGCCTTCCAGATCTCAGAAAAATGAAATGCTGTCTAAGGGGATGGGATTGCTTTAATTAAGTCAGCCAGTTGAGGTTCAGATTTTGTTACTTAGTCCCAGTGTGGAAATTACAGTAAATCTCTTCTCATAGTTACCAGTTTCAATCCTGCTCATGGATAAGGACATATATGGCCTTCGTTAATAAGGTCAATCCACATAAAAGTCACATATTACATGGTTATTTCATTTACCTACCAGAAATTTTGAACTTCTATTGAAACATCTAGAACTTTAAAATGTCATTTATCCAACTGATTTGTTCATAATTAAACATTATTTGGAGACTTTAATAATTTATTATTATTTTTATGAAAGCATACTTTGATTTTTTCTTTCTTTTGTGATGGCCAATAGGAGTGCCCTGTAATAATGTGGTTGTAGATACGAACCTTTCTACCTTACAAGAGTACATTTGCAGGGAAGTTCCCTCTTTTAAATAGAGGAACATAATGTATCTCTCCCCCAGAGTTATCTGAATTGGTACTGCTCAAGGAGGTATTATTACTTGATTTCACTGCATGTGTCACTGGACCATTAGAGAAACCTGAACATCCCTGAATAATACATACATAACCTTATATTAATATATTTATGGCACTCCACTAATATGCTTTCTTGGAAGTATTTGGGAAAGAAGGACAGCCCTAAATTAAAAATCTTCCTATAAAATCAAATTTTGTTTGACATTTCACAGAATTATCTTATCTGACTTGTGTTGTAGCAAAGAGAAACCCCCTCTGAAATTAGTAAATGATACTTCAGTAAATTGAATTGGAACTATATACAAGAAATTCAAAAACCTGAGTTAAAATTGTTAAAAATATTCTGTGGAAGTTTTTAACACTAAAATACATATTTTTAAGAAATGTGTAATTATAAGTACATTTTCTAGATAATTTTTTTTAAAGAGGAATGCTGACTAAATAGCATATTTATAAACAATCCAAAGAGCACAATGTGAAATCCAATAAAAATTAGTGGAAGAGAGAGTTGTAATTAATTCAAGTCTTATTCTTCAACGTAACAAGATTTTGATGACAGTATTTTAGTTTTACCTTGCCAATGCAGAAGATTCATTGCAACTTGTAAAATTACTTTGTCAAAAGAAAAAAAAAATCTACTGTGTAAAATAGCCATATGTGTAGATGTGGCCTAATGTTAAATCACTAGTGATGAAGCTACTTATGGGTCTCATATATGCCTTCTATTTTGACAGAATTAGTCTGGCCTGAAAATATTGTCTGTATTTCCTATGGCATACAAAGATCACCCACGGTTCCATAAGCATAATTTTAACTGTTCATATTATTTAAAGAAATATTCACATTTGTTTACCTGTCGACGTCTCCGGACCCATGCCTGCTCTGTTTCCTGTAGTTTTATTTTAGAAAGAAAGAGAATGAGAAAACACCTACCTGTTATTGGAAGCTGTTTCCACACAGACATAAGTAGTTCAGCAAAGCAGCCACAGACTTCCTTTCTTTACATTTCATGGAAATCAAAAGTACTCAGTGTGTAGGTTCTTTTCTGTCTCTTTTGAGAAAAGGGATCATAAATAAAAAGGAAGCACGAGGTTCTCAGTGTCCCAGAAGTTGCTGGAATTGGCCTCGTGTCTGGCTCTACAGCCTCCATCCTTGCTGCAAAAGATAGGCAAAGAAAGCCAGTCCTATAAAATCCCAAGATCTTTTATATAAGTCATGAAGGTGACTCATCCCCTTCTTTGCAGGGGTTCCCCTACTTCTTTTCTTCTTAGAATCTAATGCTCAGGTTTTTTTTTTTCAGTGGCATTATAAAATTTCCATGTATGTTAAAAAAAACACTCTACTTTCTATAGAAAACATGGGTTGAATATATGAAATAACTTAATTATTTGCATTTGTGATTAAGTTTTTTATTTTCAGTTGGATGAATGGACCAAATCTCTTACTGAGCAGTGTCTAGCTTATCATTGTGAAACCCCTTGTCAAGTCATAGTAAATTTTCCTCTGGCCCTCAAGTGAACAGAAAATTGTATCAAGTTTAATTTGACAATGCAGTTGAAGTTACAATGCATGCAAATGGACCTGAAGGGCTATTTTGGATGTTTCTGAACATCAGAGGAAACAATATTACACTGATATTTAATTTTGGTTTTTGTCAGAGGACCTTTTCCCCCCCAATCATGTGTAGGTAGTCCTTGACTTACGACCACAATTGAGCCCCAAATTTCTGTTGTTAAGTGAGACATTTGTTAAGTGAGTTTTGCCCCATTTTATAACCTTTCTAACCACAATTGTTAAGTGAATCACTCCAATTGGTAAGTTAGTAACCCCCTTGTTAAGTGAATCTTAACATTGAGTTTCCTT
>JANHJO010007284.1:155030-172484 GCA_032468235.1 Pseudoxyrhopus heterurus | reverse complement strand
TTGTCTTTTCTCTTTCCCTTTCTCCTTTCCTGTCCCTTCTTGCATGCTCAAATGCAAAAGGGGAAACATTTCTCCTTTTGTTTTATTTTTAGTTTGTTTGGATAGCCCTCTGCCAGTGCAAATAGGGTGCAGGAGGCCACGCACGGCCTCCTGCATGCTATTTTCAGCTGCAGCAGCCTCCTGCAGCCCTCTGCCAGTGAAAACAGAGCTCCTTTACTGTTTCCAGGCCAGCCCCAGCCCCAGGGATTGAGTTTGACACCCCTGGCCTGGATTGTTGGGGCAATATGCTGACTTTGTAAACTGCTTAGAGAGGGCTGTGAAGCACTATGAAGTGGTATATAAGTCTAAGTGCTATTGCTATTGCTACATATATGTATAATGAATATGTTCTTCCATTAGGTGAAAAATCTAATTGGTCTGGTAAATATATAAATGGATTCAAAGTCCTTCAATACTTGTTAACATTCTTTCCTCCCAGTGCTTTGGATTATAAGTCCCATCTTCCTTAATCATTACTCAGACTAGCTGAAGCTAGGAACTATAGGCCAAAATGTCAGCACATTGGAGAAAACTAGTGTACAGTATTACTACTGCCTCACACTATAAAGATTCTACCATTGCCTTTTCTTCCTGTGACATTCTCTAAGAATTAAAGATAGTCCATTTATTTTTGTAATGTTCATTTCAACTATCTGTACAGATGTTCCAGGTGTTTGGCAAGGAGACTGACAAGTTTAGAACGCATTCTAGAATTGCCCAATAAACTCATAATTGTGGTTGTTAACATTATACCAAAGAAGCAAGCATTTCAGACAGTAATCTTTTAAATTCACGTCTTTTTTAATTATTATTTTAAATCAAATTGTCATAACATGCCAGAGCTGGGATATATGAAAACAACAGACTTAGAAAAACTATGGTTCATTTGAGGTAAAGCTGTGAGTTAAAGACCACATGTTGCTTATACTGCAGTTTATAGTCTCCTGCCTGCCATTTTGAACCAAACTTTCTCTTGGAACTCTCTGTGCCTACATACACACAAGGGCCAGTCCAGCCTTCCTTATTTATTATGGGCTATATGCATAAAACTTAGTTCATCCTTCAATTTTCATCTCATCGAGAGTCATGCAATGATGTCCACAAGCTACCAATGCCCAAACTTGATAGTGCAGTGATTAGAATGTAGCATTGCAGACTAACTCTGCCCATTTTCAGGAGTTTGAAATTGACCGGCCCAAGATTGATAGCATTCTATCCTTCCAAGGTCAGCAAAATGAGGACCAGATTGTTGGGGGCAATATGCTGACTCTTCAGTAAAGCACAATGAAGCAGTATATAGGTCTAAATGCTATTGCTATTATGAAAATACTGCTTCACTTAGAGGTTTATCATTGGGAATCTGCAACTGGTTTCTTATTATTGCTCAAACTTCTGCATGAGCGTGTACTCTGAGATGAAAAAAGTTTAGCCCAAAATATATCTAGAAAGTTGTTAGAATATTTATAATGTATTATAGGTTTCAGCTAGGCCTGCAAGAATATGTACTGAATAAAATTAATCTCAATCTTAAATGTTATCCAGTACAATCTGAGGTTTCAGAACCACCCTGTTCTGATGTTGATTTTTATGTATATAAAAAGGGCTTTAATGTTTAAAGATTTCATTACATTATATGGCATACAAACAGGTTTATAACTGTATTCTACCCCCCCAAAAAAAAACCTCACAGTTAAATAGCTAGAGGTAGATGAGGAAAGATATTATTAGAAAATAAAAATCAGAGTACTACTTGTTGATCTCTTGATTCCTGAAATGTCCTAAAACTTAGTATGGAGTGTAACCAAACAATATGCATGTGTTTATGTATTTATCATTTATTCCTGTTGGTGTTCATTTTGGTACTAGGATACACTATTGCACTTAAAGCATATTTCTCTCCTCAGTTAATTGTCTCTTAGATTGAAAATGTTTGCAGGACTATGTCAAAGGGGAAGTGAATTAGTTTGTCAAAGGAGAACGTTGAATTAGTTTCAATCCAAGTCATTTGGAATAACAGCATCCATGGGTCTTTCAAGAAAGTCAAGATGGTAGAGTAGTAATTATAGCCTAACCCATTTTCATGTGCTGCAACCCACATAAACAAGGGACAGGTTTTCATCTTCATCATCATTATAGTTGGAAGGGATCTTGGAGGTATTCTAGTCCAACTGCTTGGCTCAAGCAGGAGCCCCTATACCATTTCAGACAAATGGATACCCAGCCTCTGTTTAAAAGCTACCAGCGATGGAGCACTCGCAACTTTTGAAGGCAAGCTGTTCTAATGGTTGATTCTTCTCATTGTCATTATATTTCTCCTTAGTTCTAGGTTGCTTCTCTCCATGGTTAGTTTCCATCCATTGCATCTTGTCTTGCCTTCTGGTGCTTTGGAAAATAATAATAATAGCATGCTTTTAACTGCATGCTAGTGACTGTCACCATCCACTTCTGGACACTTCTGATTCAAATGCCACTGCTGTTTATAGAAGGAAAATTGGCACGTGAAATATAAGCATGCATTAGACTTGTCAAATGCTTATTTAGTTCTGTAAGCAAAAGGTCCCCTTCATTAGTAAGCAAAGTGGTAAAATGATACACTACCCTAGAATTAATGCTGCAGCTCTTTATGCTCTACTGAAACAGACTGAAAAGTATCCCTGCATTTCCACATGATTTTATCAGATCAAAGTACCAAACTTAAGAAAGGGTATTGTCTATCAATTGTGCAAACTGATACTGTGACATGAATTTTAATTTTTTTTCGCTATTTGAAGCACGCCCTCTCATCAAAAGGAGATTCTCTGTCACTTGTTGAAGTAAAAGAGATAAAAGTGTTATCTTTGCAAAATGTGCTAGAGATATGAGAACTGGTTGTCTGGATGTGAACATCCATCCTTTAATTCTTCTACCTTCCTAAACAAGAGCCATGGAATTCAGACCTATTGGAAGAAAAGTTAAAAACCATCCAAATTTTCATTGACCCAAAGAGGATCATAACTCTTGATGTATATCTTTCTATGTATGTGTTCCAGAAATCAAGTGTTGTCTATGTGTTCTTTCTAATAGTGCTGGGATTTGATTTCAAAAGAGTTCTTCAAACACACACAAAACAGAAAGTTCAAATATCAATTTCACTCCAGTACACTCATATGTCAATAATACAGGTCAATAATACTATAAGTAGTTTTCAACTTATGACCACTATTTTTCTTTCTTTCATTCATTCAAGTTTATGTACCACCCATCTCCTTCAAAGGAGAATGGGATCAGAACTTATGTTGCTAAGCAAGGTAGTTGTTAAGCAAATGTTAAGTGGATGTTAAGTGAATTTTTGCAATTGTTCAGTGAAACATGGTTGTTAAGCAAATCCTGCCTTCCCCATTGACTTTACTTGTTGGAAGACAGCTGGGAAGGTTGCAAATGGTGATCACATGACCTTGAGATGCTGCAACCATCATAAATAATACTGGCTGCCAAGCACCCAAATTTTGATCACATAACCATGGAGATGTTGTGACTGTCATAAGTGAGAGAACTAGTTGTAAGTCACTTTTTTCAGTGCCATGTAACATTATATGATCACTAAATGGATGGTTGTAAGTCAAGGACTACCTACATGTATGAGATAGGACTTCCATGGTATCTCTGTGTATGTGTACATGTATATATGTGTGTATCATAGAATGGAAAGGGCCAATTAGACCCGAGTCTAACTGCTTGCTCCATATTTTATAAATCTAAATTAAAACTTTCACAATAAATGTTTTCCAGCTTCTCAGAAAAGGGTGCTGCCATCTTAGAAATAGGTTCCATTGTTAAACCACTGTTATTATTAAAGTATTTTTCTAACATTCACACTGAATCTGCTTTCCTATAGTATATTATCATTTTTCACAGTCCGCACAATGGGATTATAAATAGGATGACAAACATCACAAATCACAGCTTGCGCATTTCTACATACAGACACAATGACTTTAGGACATAGAAAGCATAGTATCTAGAAATCACCTTTAGCCCTATTCAAGTGTTCTTTGTGTGTATGGGACAGAAGGCCTGTGCATGAATTCTGTCACAACATTCCTAAGTATGTCAGTTCTATTATCAAACTTCTGAGTGAAATCTGAAGGGAATATAAGATCTGAAATGAGATTCTAATAGTATTTGGCTGAGTGCTTTTAGAAGGCTGTCCATGATGGAGAAACATGATAGCACAGATTCAGCTTAATATGGTTAGAAACTCCCTTTAGGCTTTTCCACTGAACACAGAAAGATCAAAGGCAGAGAAGAAGGGTGATCCACATATGGATATTGGGAAAAATAACTGGTTCCTGAGTCCCTAGCTCTCTTCAACAGTTCATACATTTAGATAATGTGCCAGGATAGGGATGTACTTTTACATCGTGTGGGGGAAAAAACCCTAGATGTTGATCAATTTTACATGGAACCTGAAGAACTAAAGTACAGTCAGCTTGTGAAAATCTAAACCCATCAATGCTAAATAACATTCAGAGGAAGTAAATAGGAAAGATATAATTTTCTTCTAGCAAGCATCTGGATAATTTCATATTAAACATTTGGCTATTTATATCAGGGGTGTTACCTAAATTAAGCAAAAATTGATTATGATAATTTGTCATGATTGTTATGCAGCAGGACAATGAAATTGCTTCCACTACTGTTTCATACATTTCTTTTTTTTTGTTTGTTTGTTTCCTCTGTTCATTTTAGTGTTAAGTCATTGCATTGGAAATTGGTTTTCCAGTACTATTCACCACATTTTTCTCCCTTCTTTACAATACATGTAATTCCATCAACCAGTTGCATTTGTATTATACTCTAAACTTGGTTTGGTGTAATGCCAATTTCTACTTTGCTTAAGGTTTTTTTTTTTGCTTAGTGTGTTGGGCAAATGAAATATGTTCAGTGTATGATATAACAAATTGTATAAGACAAAGAAAATGGGCTACGTTTGTAGTCAGATTAAGACTGTTGGGGTTGGAGTGTTTTTACCCTGTACTGTGCTAAGAAGAGTGGGAAGTGAATGCCTGTTTCCCCCCTTGTATCTCATAACCCCTTTCCCCCACTCCATTCCCTTCCCTTAATTTCCTATTTTATTTTTCTTTGTGTTTTATATAATAAAACAAATAAAAAAACTGATAAAAAGGGAAAAAAAGACTGTTGCCTGAACATATTATCACTCTTCCATACTGATACCTAGGAACTATATCAACCATCCGGTATTCTAGAGATAATCAAAATTTATTAAGACAATAACCAATAGGTCAATATTCTAGGGCATATTCTCTTTAGATTTTTCTGATTCTTTTATAATTCTGTCCAATAGGTAGCCATCTCTACACCTGGTAAATTCCATTAATGAATGCCATATAATATAAAGCGTTTATTTTTTTTATCCATTTAAAGTCCCTTCCTCGCGTTTTTGCACAAAGTAGTGTGAATTACAGCTGGTCTTTCTGCACAAGTCCATTGTCCCTCATCCACATTCATTTTGTAGCATCCTTGTTCCCATTTATAAAATGTGGCAAGGAATGGGCTGCTTTTCCTAAAACGGTGACCTCTGTTTTAGAGCTGCATTGAATCTTCTCCCCTTCTTCTGTTCTGTTTTTGTGAGATTCATAGTGCCTGCATTTTTCCATAACCCTTAATCAAAACTCTCATTTCCCCATTCACTCTTTGTATAAATCAAGTTGCTTTCCACCCTTTCTCAGGAGTTTGAGTGCAACTTCTTACTTTAATATTATTCTGCTTTATTACAAATTCTATATTTAGAACATGTTGAGTCCTTTAAAAAAAAAAAAAAAGCAACTAGGTATAGGAGAAGGCAGGTCAGCACATCTAAACAGAAATTAAAAGAGAACCATGCATTTTCTCTCTACAATCTTTCTTCCTCGCCACCCAGCAATTTTCTTTTGCTTGATTTGTACAGGGATGTCAGTCTTTCGGCTTTTGATTTACTATTCAAAATCTCTTTGAGGAGAGAATAAATTAGACAGCTGCCATCCAAACTAAAAGACTGAAAAGTCATCTGAATTTCTTGGGCAGGGCACACCCTTGTCTTCAAGCTTTATGCAGCTCATAAGCCAGTGTCTTAGCCAACTGCAAGTACGGTGAGCAAAATGCATCAGCCAGGTCTTGTCAATCTGGGTGTTACACAGCTTTGGGCAAAGGCGAGGTTTTAACCATGTTTGTGCCAATATACACAATTGTAGTGATTCAGGAAGAGTGGTAGTATCCCCTTCCAGGCTGGATACATCTATTCAACAATGGATTGTCTTGGAAGAGGGGACTTGGAAGTGGGGTATCAAACATCTTAACACTAAAAGGGGAAATAGGTCAAAAAGGATAAATAAATAAGAAATCACAAACTCTACCCACCTTCTCTTCCTCTTTTCTCTTCACATTTAGCTTTTAGTCAAGATGACTGAATCCCCTATAGATGATCTACTTTGACTTGGTCAGCAGAAATTGTCATGTAAGAGAAGCAAATGGATAAGCCACAGCATATAATGGGCTTAAATTTAGAAGGGTTTAAAGGCCCATGTGAATGAAACATCTTTCTTATTAGGCACCACAGGGCTTAAACAGATTCTTGGGATATGCACAGCTGATACACAGGAGATATACTGAGGGCACGTTAATAAATCCATGCTAGAAAGTGCTGAAAAGTCAATTAGGATGAAGGCAAAAAACACTATAGTCAAAGTTGGAACAATATTGCCAAAATGGCATGCTGCATGCCTAACCCATATGTTGAATAAGAAGCAATAGCACTTAGATTTATATACCACTTCATAATGTCTGTGGAGATTCTCAGTCATCCAGGTCATGGTTATCCCAAAAGTGCTTTTTCAAGAGGCAACTGGACTTTCTGGTTGAAAACATTTTGGTTCTCATCCAAAAAGCTTCTTTAGCTCTAAATGGAGGTTGGGGGACGGAAGGAATCAAGGAGTACAAATTCTTCCATTCCCCACCATCCAGTCAGAGCTGAAGAAGCTTCTTGGATGAGAAGCAAAATGTCTTCAAAGAAAAAAAATGGAAAGTCCAGTTGTTTCTTGAAAAAGCACCCTTCGAACTGCTTCATAGTGCTTTACAGCCCTCTCTAAACAGTTTACAGAGTCAGGATATTGCCCTCAACAATCTGGATCCTCAGTTTACCGACTTCAGAAGGATGGAAGGCTGAGTCAACTTTCAGCCAGTCAGAATTGAACCCATGGCAGTGAGCAGTGTATTAGCCTGCAATACTGCATTCTAACCACTGCACCACCATGGTAGAGTTGAGAACAGAAAAAATTTTTCTCACCTCATTTAATATATTTATATCCTGCCTTTCCTCAAGATGCCATCCTTAGGGGGCGATAATGTTCATTTTCATTTTTATCTGACAATATAAACCCTGTGAAGTTGATTGAGTTTGTACCTGAACCTGAATCTCCCCGGTTCCACTATAATGACTGCACAATATTGCCTCATATGGTTTGAGAGCTATATTCATCAGTTTTAATGTTTGTGTTTAAGATAATGTGGCATTCTTTATTAATATTTTTATTAGTATTACTATCTGTAAACGGATGAAACCCCATTTAAAGATTAAAGTAAGGATAAATCAACTTTTTAATGCAAATTAGCAAACAGCCAATTTGCACATATAAACTAAGGGGCATTTAATTCCTCAGATCTGAATTTTGGAGCAGCAAATATCTTATATTAAGGAAATGTGTGCATTATATTAACAGAAATAACCTGTAAAAATGAGTATGCAAGAAGCAATCAGTTTTGAAATGCATATTAGGAAAAATACCAGAAAAAATGAGCATAACATTACTATAAATATTAAAAGACTGCATTTGAAAGTTAAAAAAAAATTCAACTTGGAAAAGCAACAGTGGCCATGCTTTGATATTTCTCCTGTTTTGCTGGTTTGTCACATGCCAAGTAGTGTTAAATTAACTGTTACAAAATAACAGCATTAGGAAACTGTATGCTATTTAAATTTCCCATAATACACTGGATTATGCCAAGCTGTTGAGGCATTATGAGTAATTTTGCAAAGAAGCCAGGAACTGAAAATCAGGTCCTTCACAATTTGAGATCCAGCTTGTTAAGTCAGAAAGGGAAGAATATATCAGAGAAGTTAGTATAGAGCTCAATTTCAATTGTTGAAAATACTGCTCATGAGGTTCATCACTTTAACATATATGTGGATGTGCACAAAAGAGCAAGTGCAGTTGTTTGAGTACCAGTAAAGATTTTCTGAGCTTTCTTCTAAGTAGCAACACAGTGAATATATTTGCAACCAATTATAATTTCCAAACAGTCTCACAGAGAGTACATTATCTTAAGCTGATCTAAAGGCCATCAAGTCCAGACTATCCAAATTTCATATATCTTGGTAAACCACAATGTGGTTTGATTAGTTTGGCTTAGTACAATGTACTGTACGAATTCAGCCAATTGTGGCAAATTCAACAAACAGTAATTCACAAACTATGGCTTAACATGATGTATAACCTGGTCTCTGTTTAAAAACATTTACAGCTGATCAGCCTTGAGTAATGGAGCACATTCCAATCCTACAGTCTGGAAATTTAGTGCTAAATCTGGATCTCAGAGAAGCATCCCTAAACTGTTCCTTTAGGGAAGCATATTCTGTTCAAAACAGATTGAGACCAACTCCCCAGGCAGAAGATCTGTCATTTTCAGCTGTGGAAGCTCCATCAGGCTTGAAAAATGTTCCTTTTGAAGTCCCTACCAGCAGCAAGTGTGAAATTTTGCTTATTCTTAAAATGATTATACATTTTCATGAAATATTTCCAAGGTTACCCATAAATTTTATTTCAGCCAATATTGAAAAACACCTCACTCCACTCTGGATTAATTTATACCTGATAAAATTGAGTTTTTATTATAGACATTTTTCCTAACTTCTGGCCATTCCATAATTAGATAATTCAATAATAATCAGAGATTATTTATTTTGCTTTATTTATCAGTCTCAGTTGTACATTATAACCCGAAAACTGCCATTTTGAGGACTGCGTGATCAAAAGTCACAACAAAGATCTTCTAGGGGCTTTTGTGTGTGTGTATGTAATACAGAAAATGCCAAGTGCAGTGGCAAAGTTGTGACTGTGGGTCATTTGGTCACTGTTATATATTCCAGCATTATTAAATGAGTTGTATTGTGATTTGTTACCTGGTCAGTTTTAAGATTATGCTCATAAATTATGAACCTTGATTCCTGAGAAAATAACTCCTCCTATTTAAGTTGGCTCAGCTACTTTACTGATCTTCTTCCAAGGTACCTTGGTTGTATAATTTCTTGCTGGTAATTGTTTGGCACAAACAGAAAAGAGGACCTTCTTGATTGCAGCAGTCTTTCTATAGAATAACTTCCCATGAAACAGTGATCTGCTAGTTGGATTATAATCTAGGGACAGGATGAAAACATATTTTCTCTTTCCATCAGAAATGAAAATACAAATGAATTATGCACAAATGTACCATTAGGAGACTTTACTGGTTATTTGTTTGATAAAATACTTTGTGTTCCTTCCATAAAATAGTATCTTCCCCCATTTTATTCTAAATACATTGACAGTCATCTAGAAATTTAAAAAAAACAACCTTCAGATACATTGTTGTCAATGATTTACTGTCCCAATTTCTAAGAACAGCTCTGGAATTAAACCAGGAGGGAGTTTAACTGACTTGCTTAAATAATCCACTTCCTCAAGGCCACCCACTGAAATGAATGAGGTAACCCCCTTAAAAGTATTTCTATATAGCTATACAGGATGCAACGACCCATCTTGCCTAAGATTTGTGAATATTTCCAAGGATATGTGCTTAGCCCTGTTTTCTCTGATGTTGCTGGCAAATGTCCAGTGTTTTAACTGGTCAAATTCCAACTGTTTAGCAATGTATCATGCCTGTATCTATACTACTAAATTAGCAGTGCAATTCATAGCAACCCGCTCAAGGAAAAAAGAACATGAACTTTCCAAACTGACAGGGACAAAGTGTTCTTTGCCACTGGCACACCTTTGAACAATGTGTACCATCACTACTCCCTTCTTCCACATGTGAAAAAAAATACTCTGCACACGTTAATGAACGTACATAGAACTCTGTGATACAAGAGAATTTCCAGCCCATTGGAAATACTTTTTGCATGTCAGGGAGGGATGTTGATCCCTTACTCAAACATACTAAAAGTGCAGCCATTGTAGAGCATCAGATATAATTCTCTCACATGATCACATCCCGTTCTAAAATAGCAATATAGAAGTTCCGGAAAGGGTTATCTATCCCTTTCCTGTCCTTATTTGAAACAGGAGGTTGATAGAAAAAGGGTGTGGGAGGGAAGGGTGTAATTGAGGGGGAAAAATGGTGTCTGACAATTGTTGGCTCTGGCTTCTTCCATGATTTGCTTCAGTTTCATCACAGGTTTAATTCTCGAGAGAGATCTCTGAGGGAATGTAGCCCTATACAATAATGTAAGAGGGCTAGTCAGCTAAACACTTTTTTCAAGTTTTATTAGCCCACACTGTTTCTTCAATGTCTGATAAAGTGTAGGATCCCATGACTTAGTAACAGTACTCATAATATGTATACAGAGCAACCTAGGTGAGGTTCCTACTTCTTAAGTTGAGTGGTATGAATGTTTTGGAAGTAGCATTTTTTTAGCAATGGGAAATATGGAAAATTGTTAATTCAGTGAAGGATAATTATATGGAATCATATGTGGAATTGTAATTGCTACTTTAAGGCTAAGATAAAATTCCAGTTAATATTTTTCCTAAGACTAAGGAATAATAAATAGGCCCACAACACAAATTCATCTTCGTTTAATTGGGGGGGGAGTCTTATTCTTTAACCATAATATCCCTATAGTAGGGTTTATATTACAGTATTCATCTCTTTTCCTCCTTGAGTTGGCAGAATCTCTACCTTCAGTTTTCAGCAGTGATGGTCAAAAAATGCTATAAGTTCCATAAATAGGACCTCAGATTAGTCATTTCTACTTCAAAGCACAGGTAAAGTATTCATTTTACTATTATTGTTCGTCATTTATAAAAATGATAGTAATACAGGGGTAAAAACCATAATCTTCATTATTTCCATGTTCCAGTTTGGATATTAAAGATGAGAAATATTGACTTACATCCCAAGAATGATTGGCTCAAATCCACAGTACTTACCTTGAAGAGGATTCCTGCAAATTGTTAGCAATGAAATTATCTCAGCCTTTTGCTGCTTAGTAGGTAATTCTGCTACCAGTTGCAAAAAAGGATGAGAGTCTCTCTGATTAACACAAGAGATCTTATATCTGATCTCTTACAAGATCAAAGTATCATAGGAATCAAACAGAGTTCACTTAAGAGGAGGACACTGAACCTTCTCCCTACACTTTAATATCTGGTTTTATGTTTCTTTACATTTATTTTAAACAAATTATTGTTGATTTTAAATTAGTAATTTAGAGATGGGCAAGTCTTTTCATTTTGGTTTTCTTGAGTTTCTTGTTTTCTAGCCATAAGTTTGTTTAGCATTGTTCCTGATATTATTTTGGAATTCATCCAAAGAGATTCTGCTCAAATTTTTTTATACGTTTTTGTATACATTACTTCCTGTATACACATTCTGATAATTTTTCTTACAATTTAGACTTTTTATGAGTATTTTGATTGCTGTACGCTGCCCAGAGTCCCTTTTTGTGAGATGGATGACTATACAAATTCATTTCATAAACAAATAATGTTTTCCTTCATATGATATAGCTTTATAAATGATTTGTTTCTCACTGATGTAATGCTTGTACTATTCTGATGTTTGTTCTGTTCAGTTTTGTTCTGAGTTTGTCACTAACATTCAAACCTGCAAATCATTCTGCAAAGACCTTATTTAGCCAACCTATCAGAAAATTCAGAAAAGCAAGATTTGCATCCGGCAAGTGCATTTTAATTTGCTTAAGGCTTGAAAGTGAGTCAGGTGGCCTCTTCACTTTTCAAGGCAAATCCATGGCTCAGATTGTTTTAACAAACAAGAGAGTATACCCTTTGCTTGAGCTAGAAAAGTATGCAAGCATATAAATAAATGTGCGTCTCAATGTAAATAAAGTTCTAAATGCATTTAGCATCCATCCATTACTTTTTAAAACCTAACTAGTATTTTGTCTGTCTGGCTTTGCCTTTCTCTATCTATGCCACTTCCGATGGTCACACTGTTCAGGCTTTAAATTGATTAGCTAGATCAATATTTTCATCCTAATCAGGAATGCTAATTGTTTAAAAATATAACTCAAAGAGTTATAGTATCTATTTATCTCCACACTTTCATTTAGTGGGTTGTTGACTTGAATAAATGAAAAAGAACAAAGAAAAAAATGGTATCAGTGTAAGATGCAACAAAAGGAAGTGTCTGTATGGGAGGACGGGGACTCAAATGAATCTATCTTTTTATGTGTATTTCTCAACAAGTACATATAGGTTAACAGTATATACAAGCATATACAGGTTAATACAAGTAGATACTCAAACACTCCTGCAACCCACCAAAGGATATCAGTTCCCCCTCCCCACTCCGAGCACAAATCCTGGAAATTTCAGCTCCATTCCTGCAGCATGCAGAACGATTTCAGCTCTGCTCCATCTTCTCCATTTACAACCTTCCTTGCCAGCTTCCCCACTGACTTTCTGGGGAAGCTGGCAGAGAAGATGGCAAATGGCAATCACATGATTGTGGGATGCCTAACAACTGATTGTAAATGCAAGCTGATTGCCAAGGGCCTGAAATGAAGTCTTGTGACCACAGTTGGGAGAGAGGAGGCATAACGTTTTACGAAGTACTTTATAGGCCATAAAGGACTTTTTCAAGATCATTTCTGATGGACTCTCACCCATGTAATAACCAGCTTAACTAATATAAGATCAGCCAAAGTTGGCTAACTGTTGCCACCTGTTGATATTTAGGGTGCATGATTTTTTTACATACAGTATGTATGTGCCTTCCTACATCTAAAGTAATATTTCCCATGGTTGTGTTTTGATGCATTCATTAATTTTGGAAATGAATTATATTATTTTGTATCAGAACCTGCAAAATATACATTCCTAAGCATCTCCACTTTGTAATAGAAGACTGAGCCCTTGGCACTAATTTGAAGCCTCCTTGAATAGAAGCTCTATGCAGAAGATATAATTAAAGCTACAAAGGCACATATAAGATACAGCATAGATAAAGTCAAAGTCCTCTGGGCATGCAGGTCTTGGTTTGGAAGAATCCAGCGATTTAAATTCAAGATGTTTGTGAATAAAGGGCTAAGCTGAGTTCACCCAGAAATACTGCAGCTGGAGGCCTCTGTTTTCTTAATTTAGGCCTCTGTGGCATATAAACCACAAAGGCAGCTACAGATTCTCATAAGAACATGATGAATAATACCAGGAGTTCAGAAGGAACATTGATTTTATTCTTTTTACAAAAAAAAATGCTATAAATTCTAGACCAAGGTTTTAGCCAGATTTTAAATTTAGAAGAAGAGGTTTTCTTCAATAAATTTGGCTTAGACTCCTATTGGTTTAGGCCAGATCTATAGGCAATAAGATTATATCCCATCAGAGATATCTTCAATTGTCTGATACTTGCTCATTTGGGTAACTTCTGAGTGCTGTGCTAGTTGTAGTTCTGAGATCAAGATTAGGGAGTAAACATGATGATAATCTATAGATGATTAAGTAATCTTATCGATCAACTTGACAGTAATCAACCTGCCTGCTCCATAGGAGATTGAATATGAACTCTTGTTTATTAATTTGGGCCAAAGGACCAAGATGGGAATTCTGCCATGACCCCAAATGTTCTATTCCTTAGCAGCAGCCAGATTTCATAGCTTGTCTGGTTTTGGAGACTTCCAAGCTACTAATATTATTACCTATATTTTATGTACCGGCTCTCTCACCATGGGGCTACTCTAGACAGCTTACAACAATAAAGAGGAAGAAATGAAAAAAGCATGGACAGAAGTAAGATAATAGGATAATAAAATAAACAATGAAAAAGAACAGAGAAATAGAACCAAATGATTATTGGAATCTGCCATCAATCCAGTAGTCAGTTTCAGCATGGATTTCTCCCATTTGGACCCCAGATCAACCGGCATAGCCAGGTCTTTAATATTGGAAAAACTCAATCTCTATTCTTTAGATATGGAATCAGGTGGGATCAGGTCTTCATGGCAGCCACAGAATTATCCATTACAATCACATGATTGCCTCAGATGATTTTCGGTCCGACTGATACCGGTATAAGTGGACAGTCATTAGATCTCATATTTACATTGGAACAGTTGATGACGATTTGAAGATAGAGGGATACCATGTCAGGGTAATGATAATTTAATGATGATTTAATAGCTGACCAGCTGCTGTAATGCTGTCACATTGTAATGCTGTAATGATGATGCAATGGTAGTAATG
The DNA here is from genome assembly GCA_032468235.1 of Pseudoxyrhopus heterurus. Lineage (NCBI taxonomy): Eukaryota > Metazoa > Chordata > Lepidosauria > Squamata > Pseudoxyrhopus > Pseudoxyrhopus heterurus. Next base: position 157,950 of record JANHJO010007284.1, on the reverse strand, counting down.
AGTCAGCTGGGTTATTTGACTGCTACCACTTTAAGAGGCTGTATTATAAGAGAGGCCCTATTGGGATGTATCTCTCTCTTCGTGTATGCTTCTGTGCTGTAGCTGCTGATTGATTGTTTGACCTTTGCCTAGTGCATGTATGTATATTCTTCTGGGTAGATAACCCACTATTTAATTGCAAACCTCTCTGTGCTGTAATTGCTCCTGGGTTGTCTCACATAGTCACACTGTGTGCATTCTGACATACTAGTAGAATATATTTCCTGAAATCAGATGACTTATTGATCATTATGTACATTGCTAATATACATAACTTTTGCAGAAGTGGTGGACTCATTAGGATGGTCTGTCCCTGGCAGTTGACAATCTATTTGGATTTTCTAGGGATGTTTGCAGGGTGTGTGTCTTGTGGCTGTATTTGGAAGGTTATTGATATGTCCCTGGTAACAGGACTCCTACCAACCACCTTTATGGACTGTGAGTGGGGGAGGAGAGGGAAAGACCAGTAATTCCTATTATTACCAAATGCTCCAATTTCTCCAATGGAGAAGTAGAAATGAAGCTTTTGCCCATTACTAAAATGATGATCTGGAACATATTATCAGTAAGAATTGAACATTATAAACTTTCAGAAAAGCTACTAAGGTCTTTTCTTTTAAATAACACTTTAGGGAAGCCATAATCACTGGAGTTGGAGTCTAGTGTACTCAGTAGTTTTAATATTTAAGGAGTTTATTGCATCTGTTTTTAATTTGATGTTTTAAAATAACATGACTGTGGTTTTTATCAAATACTATTATATGAGCTCTTACACATCATCATCAATTCAAATCAGAACTTTTCCATCATTCTCCATAGGTTTATATCCCCAGCATGAGAACATGCTTTGTACCTCCCTGCAGGAGAAGATACATAATTTCTTCTTCGGTATGAAAGAAAAGCAGAGAGTGTAAACATTTGAGTTTGCCTTTCTTAAGTCCCAATGACTCCAGAACCGGAGACTCTCCAGATGTTATTGAACTATAGTTCCCAAAAACCTAATCTAGCATGGCTAATAGAGAATGCTGTAGTTCAACTGTACTCAAAGGACCATCATCAGTCCTAATCTTCTGTGAAGCTGCAGACCATCGGATTTTTGTACCACAAGTGTGTGAATGAAATTCAACTGAGTGGCTTAGAATACTTTAGACTTCTCTTCTTGTTTGATAGATAACTAAAGATCCATTCTGAAAGGTTTGAAGAGGAAAGAGTTTCTGGAATCTCCTATCAGTAGAACCATGGTATGGCACCTTTGACAATAAGATCATCTCTCCTTGGCCATTACTGGCTGCCTATACAACTTTGAAAATACCACGGAGGAATTAACACCATATACAGCAACTTCAGACTTTTGTTAACCATGTAAATGACTTGGGTGCATCTGTGGTAATCTTTTGAACATATAAGGCATGGGGTGACCTTAGCAAGTAAGCTAGGATAAGTCAGCAGGTTCTAGCGAATAGAGGCAATATTAATTTAAGACAAATACAGCACTCTTGGTGGTGTCAAAGTGGGGGGTGTCATTAAAGAATCCTTTGATATGATGATATAAATTCCCTCACAAGCATCAGGGAGTCCTCTTTTCCCAATATTATTCTTTCTGAGCTTTATTTTAATCAAGCCAAAAGTAGAATGGGTGGAGGAGGACTTCAGCTCTTCCTCTTGCTTTCCTGCTGCTGAGATGAAAATGATAAGGAAAGAGGATGATTTTGAAGGGGGTGGGAGAGGAGAAGAGGTTGTTAGATCAGTTTCATGCATGGGACAAAACAGACAAGAAATATTTTTCTTGTTAGTCTTTTTGTACAGACAACCCTTTCAGCCCAAATAGAATATTGTAATTGCTCATATTCAGCTGACAGAGGTTCCCAAATGAACTGTGCCGAGGCGTCATTTGCTAATCTGTCATGTTCCATAGCACCCAGCACTGCACTCTGTAAAAGTGTCTTCTTCTCTTTAAGTTATTTATATAGTTGGCTGAAAGCGCCTTTCTTGTACAAACTAGAAACTATTAGATTAGACCAGCAGAGACAGCTGGAGGCAATCTTTTTTAAAAAATGAGTGGGATTCAAAGTGGGGTTGGAAAGCAAATATTATTTCACTGGAAGTCTATTAGAAGTAGAGTTCCCTGGATAACAAGTAAGTGCTTTGTTAGCTTTGCTGGGAGAAATGGACTGGCCAGATTGGCACCAGCTGGGTTCCGTGATAAACTGCTTCATGGAAAATGACCATTTTTCTGATGGGCTAGATGGTTTGAAATTAGTGTGGCTACTCCTCTCCTCCATTCCTCGCTTAGGTTTACTTATCTAGAGTGCATGTCAGAACTTAGCAGCTATGGATGAGTCAGTTTGTTTTAGAGTTCCCCATCATTAACACACACACTCTAAAAACATGAGACAGATCCAGCCAATTGGAAAGTAAATATTATTTTCACTGAGGGGAAGCTTAAAAGGTTGTCCATACAAGAATGTCTCAGTACGTGACAAGAAGAAAAGAAATAATAAAAGGAAGAATGATGATTTCTGTTTCAGGGCTCACCAGGAGACCCAGACTGTGGAAAGTTATCTTCTATGGTGACCAGTTTGGGGAGATGGGGGGGGGGGGAAACAATCCTAAGAGAAGAGACTGTCCTGATGGGGGTTCCCTGAAATAATCAATCCCTGAATTATATTGCTATCATTTCCTTCGGGAATGGGCGGCATAGAAGTTCCAACAAATAAATAAATATTTTCTTTTCATTTTCCATTTCATCAGTAGCTAATGCTGCCCTTGACAATGATTGGAAAGATTCTATATAGAGCAATTCAGACTTCTCGAAAGATTGACCTTTCTATCCATATTCAAGCTTCCAGGAAAACTTAGTCAGCTTTGTAAATGTATAGAA
>JANHJO010007284.1:72893-83341 GCA_032468235.1 Pseudoxyrhopus heterurus | reverse complement strand
AAAATTCAGAGTAAAGAAGCCATCTCTTAGAATACCATTTATTTCATCTGAATAAGGAGGTCTTCATCCCACAACATCAAAGAAAAGTATTGCTGGGTAATACAGTATTTTAGAGAGTTGTGCTTTACTTTGCTTTTAATGGTTTATTTTGTTATATTCTGGTCTTTGTAATTAAAATATTTTCCATCCAATTGGATTCAAGGCTGCAGCATCATATGTGTTAGTTCTGGCAGAATGAATGAGAGGTCTCTAATGCAGAAGCAAATAAAAATGAATCTTATAATTTTCTCCTAGTTTTCAATGGAAAACCCTATCTGCTCGTTTTCTGTTTTGAATTTTGGCACTTTCCATGCAAAGATTGTCAAATGTTTAGGCTCTGGTATAGATATCATTGCACAAGTAGTATGTCTCATATGTGCAATGACATTATAATGCATGTGATAGGAACCAGGTCTGCCAGCTAGAAAAACAAACGTGAAAAATAAAAGCAAATTCATTCAGATTTGTTTTTCATATTTCTTTTTATTCAATTAGTTATACTTTGCTTTAACATAAATCAAATGTGGGTGGATTTTATAAATGAATGCACAAATTTATTTTATTTAACTCATTTCAGCAATCTCAAATTCTAGTGGCAATTATATTTCACCAGAATAGAATTCATGAGATGAGTCTTCTTGATTTCATGGAGTAGTTTGCACTTTATTTATGCTGTTTGATTGCAACTGATTATACTGTTTGGGGATGTTTCCAGGTATTTGGATGAATGATATGAATACAAGAATCTTGGAGGATGTAGGCATAAATATAAGTTTTTTTGTACATTTCCATGTACTGAAAGCCAATACCTATAAGTGTTGTGTTAAGTGCCTTCTGAAGATGAATTTACATAGCTTCTATTATCTGGAACTTATTGTGCTTAAAAATTCTCTACAGATCTTGGTGTTGATTTGAGATTAATTGGTGTTGGTGATGAAGAAACCTAGAACTTTGGAGAAATTTCCTGACAGTGAGAACAATTAATCAGTGGAATCACTTGCCTCCAGAAGTTGTGCTCCAACACTGGAAGTTTTTAAGTAGAGATTGAACAACCATTTATCTGAAATGGTATAAGATTTCCTGCCTGAGCAAGGGGTTGGACTAGAAGATCTCCAAGGACCCTTCCAACTCTGGTATTCTGTTATTCTTGAAAGCCCACATAGAGGTCAAAAAGAAACAAGACTACAATGCTTTTATTTCTGAAAAATAAAAGTTTTCAATTTATATTTATATCTTACAATGTTATACTGAATTAGTATGTTTTCAATTTACATTTATATCTTACAATGTTATACTGAATTTTCTTTTGTTTTTATTTTGGCTTATTCAAAAAATCTGCCATTATTGTAAAATGCAATTATTCATTTATTGCCCAGTCATAAAAACAGCTATCAATATTTATGGTATGAATATAGTTTCGTGTTTCCTTATATGTTTCCACTTCCCAGGTACATTACAACTCTATTGTTGATAAAGTTCATTGTTACAGATTGCTTTTGGTCACTTTACACAAACAACAATCTGTTAAAGCAAAAAATGCCCTCTTATAAAACCTTGAAGACTAAACAGTCATGACAAGGCTTTGTAGATTTGAGCTTTTTAAACAATTTTATGAAGTATATCTTCAGAAAAATGGCTAGAGAAAGAAATGAATGTGTACTTGTATTTATAAATAATGTAAAATTCAATGCAAGAAAAAAAAATCCATCCCATGACATACAATGTACACTTGGTTTCATCCCTGTCCATCAAGGAACAGTAGGCAATTTAAGCAGTCTTCTCTGCAGCTTGGGGCCTGATTTCCAGAGAACAGATACATTATCTTACCTTTCTTGTGGATTTTCTCACTGATATAGGCTCAGACAAACAAAGCTGCAAATCAGTAATCAGAAAGTAATCTACATCACCTTTATTATAAGGATTTCATATGCTTGTCTGTTGCAACTACTTCAAAAATTCTTGGCAAGACACTAGACCACATGAAAATGGCTTGCTTATTACCACCCTTTAGAACAGACATTCTATGATTTGTCTTCCTATTTATTTTCTTCATCAAATGTTGGAAGAACTGTGCATCATGCACATAAGCTTGACTTCTCCAAGTCCTCTAACCTAATACACTTGAAAACATTCCATAATAAACTGGGGAAAACATACCACCCAATCTGTATGACACAATTAGTTAGATGTTTACCGCCTGCAGCTCCTTAGTTCTGGCCTCCTCTCTCCATATGGCCCAGGGTGAAAGGTTGCACACGGGTTGTTGTTGTTGTTTGGGAGACTCTATGATCTCCAAACAATTCTTAGAGCGTGGTGTGAGGCTGTGGAGTTAACATTTGTGTGATGCTGTTTGTTATTATTCTATTACACAGATATTTAGAAAAGCCAAAATCCTTGTGAGGTTTCTTCTGATTGTTCCAAAAAGAAAACATTTGCATTATGTGGGCCATGATTGGGAACACATGTATTTTCCCCACTCCATTTTAGTGCAGCTCTCTATTGTTAATATCTCAGAGAACAAGCCAGAGCTGCATTCTCTGTTGTTCTTTAATTTGAGAAACTCAACTATAGCAATTAGACTTGCTGTATTCCCCATAGGTAGATCCCATCACAGAGTATTGGTTCTAACTGGGGACAGGAGAAGATATGAGTGATTGACTCAGACAGCATTATGCATATGATCCAAAAGGGGTGAGTTTAGTTAAAGGGATGAAGAGCAAGTCGACCAAATACTTTTGAAATAGAATAGCATTTTTTTTTCTTTAGTCTACATAAGATTAGGGCTTTTGCATACAATATGGTGATAAGAGATACATTTATCCTGGAATGCAGAAAAGTAAGAGATGGTATGTTAGGCTATCAAAAATTTGAAGATGATTGTTGAGAACATGGGAGAGAAGACCTGGCTTTTGTCCCTTCACACATCTAGGTTCACAAACTGCATTTGCTAGACTATCAAGAAGGGACAAGGTATTGCCTATATTAGGAATAATTTCTCCCAATATCAACTGGCTACTGGCTGAATAGTCTGGATTTTTTCTTTTAAGTAATTAAATGTCTGCCTTTCAGCAGTGCTTTATTTATTTATATCCTGCCTTTATTATTTTTATAAATAACTCAAGGTGGTGAATACTTCCTCTTCCTATTTTCCCCACAACAACAATCCTGTGAGGTGAACTGGGCTGAGAGAGAGTGACTGGCCCAAAGTCATCCGGCCAGCCTAAAGTGAGATTAAAATTCAGTCTCCTGGCTTCTAGCCTGGTACCTTAACCACTACACCAAACTGGCTTTTCTTTAACACTAGGACAACTGTGCAAAAGCTTCAAAAATGCTTTACTTTGAGGATACATCTGCTTCATACTCTGCATACTGCATACTCCCATTGTTTTGAAAAGTGAAGCAAAGGTGTTGCAATGTTTGGCTTCATCATGTCACTTCTAAGCCTCATCTGCTGGTTCAGTTCCAGTAGCTACAAGAAGCGTTTCAGATTTGCATGTAGAAACAGTCTTCAAATGCTTCCAGTTATTTCATCAGTGCTAATTAGCTTCTACTACTTAGCATAGGCCTCAACAGTAGATGATCTTTAACATTTTTATAATTGGAGTATGGTCCATTTTCTAATAGAATCATGACTTCATATTATAGAGATAGAATCATGTGAAGAGAAGTCCAGACTGACCACTGGACCTACAAAACAGGTTCTACTTATTTAAGAAATAAATATATTTGATTTCTCAAATAAAAATTTGAGGATGACAATGGTGTTTCCATAGTCCGCAAGCAGAAAAAAATCAATTAAAATGTTTACATATTTACTTTGTAAAATGTCCAAAAATTTTGCAAGATTTTCCCCCAGATATAATATATGTTTCATATTTTCCCTTTAAGGATTTATTTTGGAACTTTCGTATACAATCTCATTCTCAGTGGGCACACAAAAGGCATACTGACCTCATTAACACAACAATATAATACATACAATCAGACCAAACCACAGCCTTATATTAACAGTAAGGGTAACACTTGGATTTTACATAAATAACTATAGAAGAGGTAAGTCCCAAAGGCCTTCCAGCAAAGTGTTTACAGGTTTTTGGCCTTGCTCTAGAACAGCAGGACTGCTGAAAACAATATGTTTTGGGGCTGGGTGTCCTTCTGCTTTAACTCTTTATAAGTAGGACCGCAAATTCTCCTGTGCAGAATAAGTCTGGTAGAGCCATAAACAGCATTACTTTCATTTAGAAAGTTACCAATATCCAATACATGTTTAGCTCTTAATTCTTTGCAAAACCTGAAAATACATTCCAGGTTCAGGTAGATTTTGACTTGAATAAAGGTTTGTAATTGTGCAAATGGGCTTCCTTTTCATCTTTCCACTAGACCAGGGCTGTCAAGCTCACAGCCCATGGGCCAGATGCGTCACATGCTGGCCACGCCCACACCCAGTTTAGCAAAGGGGAAAAAAGTCATGATAAATCACGTGATGCTGCCGTAACAATGGAAGTTTGACACCCCTACATTAGAGTGTATCACTTTATTCGTAGCTTTCTTTAATATTGCACACTTTATATTGGCAGGGAATTCTAGAAGGTGTATTTTGTAAACATCTGGATGTCATCTGGATGATCGTGAACCAGATCAAAACTCGGTTGGCATTTTTGGTCGTGAACTGATTTGGTTGCAAACGGAGGCATTCGCGAACCAAGGTTCCACTGTATATTGGTCCTGTTTGTAGGCTTCTCAAAGCCACGCAGTTAGTCACTGTAGAGCAGAATGGATAAGACTGACTCTTCTTAAAATATGGATCAGGAGTTTAATAGGACTGAACAAGTGCTGCTTAGATTCACTGCTAATTTTTTCCATGTCTGCCTTCCATTTTAAAAATAAATGATCTGACGGTCAGACAACCTTTCAGATAAATACCACCTTTGAATGTTTGGCAGCCTATAGAAAATCATTACTGCTGGAACTATATAATGTATATGCATTTAAAATAGCTCTTGTAGGACAAGAACAGCCCATCAGAGTTATTATATGGGATAACATCAACTTAATATATCTCAAAAGAAATGAAGCGTTGCTGAAAAATATGTTTGGCAGTGCTGTATGTCTTTGACAACCATCTCCTAGCTGAAAGTAGACAAAAATAACTGCAAAAAACAAAACAAAACCCAACAACAACAACAACCCCATACAGATAATATAAGGGTATCTTTTGAAAAAGAACAGAGCCTAGTTTCAACCATTTTATATATATAAAAACACACACAATTTAGTGTGGCCAATAAAAGCCCAGTTAATTTCTAAATCAGCATGTAGCCAAGTCAGCCACCCAGTAGCTCAATCCTTCGGCAATATTACCAGCGTGCAAACAATCTATACTAAAGTGATCAGCTTCCCTCTGGCCTGCCAAAGGGACACGTTAACTGAGCCCAAAATATGACAGGAGGAAATTTATGTGCAACTTTTTACACATAATATCTCATTATGACTCTCCCCAATCTTTCAATTTTAAAAATAAACGGCCTTTGTAATGATTTTACCAGGAGCATGTTAGAAGGAAGATTGAAAACAAAAGAGAGAAAGGGGTTTTAGCTGTCATTTCCCTCCCCCTTTCTCCTGCTCCCCCCTCCCCTTGGCTCCCCTTCTGCTCTTCTCAGCTTTTGCTTTAATTTTCCTGAAGATGTTTCCACTCAATTTAAGAAGAAATGGGATTTTTCCTCTCATCATTTCTTTCATTTCTCCTTCTTTCAGTTTTGGCCAGGGGTTTCAGCTGACAGAGTGGTTGACTTAATGAAACCCCTGTTAATAGCAAAATCATACATGCTTTCACACACACACACACACACACACACACACACCATCCAGGAGGGTGTTACTTTTTAGCAATGTGCATAATTCTGAAGGAGAGTGGTTATTGTTTTGCAAGGAAATAAATGAACTTTGGCTGGATGCATCTGAACAAAGGATGACAACTTGGCAGGCCAAAGACTAGTTTAAACTAAACCCTGCTGATGACCTAAATTTTAATAGAACAATATTAAGATATTTACCCATCTCTCTATTCATTGGCAAATAACAGACTTCTTTTCCCCAAGGTGTGAGAAAGAGATGCTTCTACATTTTAGTGCAATATTTCTGCTCTGGATTTTGTTATGTAATATTGTGGCTATAGTTGATTCCATGTGTTTCACAACTGTAAAAACTAGTAAATGTTGCTCATTTGAATAAGGAGCCCTTCCCATTCACTTATTAAGGCAGTCACCTAATCTGCCAAAATATATTTCTAGCTTGGAGACTGTTTTTGAATTGGAAGGAGGTCTTTAGATCAATGTTTCCCAATGTCAACAACCTTAAGATGTGTGGCCTTCAACTCCCGCCATTTGCCAGCCAACATGCAGTCCAGCAGCTTAAAGTTGCCAAGGCTGAGAAGCACTGCTTTAGACCCTCAAGACCTCTCCTCAGTGAAGGAGCCCAAATCAAAGTATCCCACATGGGTGGATGTTTCACCTGTCCTTAAATATATCTAGTAAGGGAAGAGTAACTCATTCCACTGCCAAATTGTTCATTGTTTGAAGAATGGTCCTTGCATAGAGATAGAAGGTAGAACCTGCCATATTATATGAGGTAGTGTGATTAAATACCCTACAACTAAATGTGGAAGGCAGATTTGCAACACATATAGCATATTCATTTGTAATCTTGATTCTCCTATACCATTTCTATTGTAGACTTGTCCCTGCCAAATTGGTAGCAGAATTGCAATACAATAGCAACTAATAACTAGCTGATTCTACAATATGAATGTAGAGTGAACGAGCACAGTTAAGAGAGACCAAGAGGAATGGAGATTGTAAAAGCTAAAAAGCATTTAAATCACATTGTGGCTTAATGCAATTTCTCGAAGTTTGGGAAGCTGTGAGGCACACTGAGAATGTTGAGAGAATATTATGGACAGTCTTACAAAATGGCTGCCATGGTAGGTGTAGCCAAGAATAAAATACCTATTTAAGGGAAGGACAACTGATGAGATTGGTGACTGAAGCCACACAATATTTTATTTTCTAATTCTATAGAGAGCCAAGGAATTTATGGGGAACCAAAGCACATCTTTCAAAATAAACATTATCCTGATTAAAATAATATTTTTTTAAAAAAAATAGGTGGAATGAGGAGCCAAATTTTTTCAAGAAAGGCATTGCCTGGTATACTGGTACACATTAAATTTTGTTTGTGAGTTAGTATTAGCCTAGAAAGGTAAAATACTCTTCAAACCCTAGTGCAGGGGTTTCAAACTTGCATCATCATGGTGGCATCACATGATGTATCGGGACTTTTTTCTCCTTTGTTAAACCAGGTGGGGGCAGGGCAAGCACATGATGCATTCAGCCCTCAGGCCGTGAGTTTGACACCCCTGTCCTAGTGACTCCATAGGCATGTCCAGGTACAACAATATGGAAGTGCCTTTTAATGCCCCCATCTGGGATGTTTTTGGTATTTCCCACTTTAGCTACAGCCCTGGATTTTCTGGTGGCATCCTATCATAGTCCTAACTATGTCACAACACAATGTGAAATCCTTGCTAGCATAAGCTTTTAAAATAATCTTATAATCTTGGCTGCCTCAGCTGGGCCTCCCAATCAATTCACCACCATACGGTCACGTATTTGTAGTCTAGAAAAGCTGATATAAACCAACTAGAAGAAATCTGTTTTAGCAGATAATAAGGAAGTATCCAGATGTTAACAATGACTGATAATAATAGCTGGTGGCTGTCCAGCTGTCAAAAATGCCTTCTTACACATGAGATGACTTTTTGATTCCAGAAAGAAAAAAAGTCCCTTGTTCAACTTCATCCGTTTATTTCTTATCCCCAAAGGAAATATTTAGGGGACCACCAGGAAGGAACTGGTGGGCAGGCAAGTCTAGTTCTCAGACCACACTCTGAGAAATATTACCTGATTTTAAAACCCAGAGCAAGCATTGGGGGGAATGGGGTGGAGAATATATATTTTTTCTCATGAAAATGTGTTTTCCTCTTGAGAATATAGCAGTGGTGGTAATGTGGGAAGTTAGTCTTCAAAAGTGGGAAACATTTTATTTGCCAATACATACTGACTGAGCTTCCACTGAGATTCTATTTAAAATATGAATATAACCAAACAAGACATAATTGGGGTGGATTAATGTAATCTCTCTCCTCCCCATTTTATTCAATCTTAACATTTACAAACATTAAACAAGCCAAATAGAATGTAACTCTGATATGCAGTCCCTAACCTTTCAACTCTTTAGAATATCAAAACAAGATCACATTCCAACATGCCTAATTTTCAAGGAATGCCAACCATTGATTTGTAAGGTCTTTAAAAAGCTGCTTAGGTCTAGCTTTTAGAGAGTCTTCAAAGTAAGGGTTGGCCATTGCTGTTTCAATAAGGATCAGCATTTTAATTCATTTCTAAAAGACTGCAAGGATGCTAACCACAAAATGAGAGAGACTTGATGAAATCCCAGATGAACTCTAACATTGTTTTAAATGTAAAGCCATAATTCTCCTCCAGTCAATAAACTCAATGCTTATTGCTTATGCTGTATTAGAAGACTGAACAAAGGAACACTGCATACCACCAAGGTCCAATGATGTAAGTGAATAGAATGAAATATTTATCATTTCTTCTTCTTTCAGATTTGCTTGCTTTATTATTTTTTTTCTTTCTGATTGGGAAGCAGGAGAAGGAGAAGATGACATAGGACAGCTGTTAAACTAACCTACCTTTCATCTAGGTTTCAGGGTGAAGAAAAGGACTAGGGGGCACCATATGAGTTCTTGGAGACAACATTGATCTCACCCTACCTTTAGTTGTTTCTGTCACAAACACTTTGAGATTTTTCATCCTTGGAAAATTACAAGACATATTGTCCCACTCCCAGGGTCTGTGAACTGCACCTTAAACATTCCATCTATCCTTGTATGTTGTATTTATCTTATTATATAATCCCCTGTGACTGATGTGCAACTGCAACTTTCTGAAAATTAATTGAAAATGTATGTATCTGCAGACATAAACACTCTTCTCTGTGTAGATATGTCAGTGCCAATTACTTTGACAAAAGGACACTGGAAAACTGTAGTTTTTTCTCTTCCATAAGTCTTGTTTCTTGGATTATTCTAATAGATCCATAATGCATGTACATGTAGTCAATTCAAAAAGTAGGAAACAACTTCTTTTCTCCAGTTCACTTCTTGGATTCATTTGTTCTTGCTGATCAATATAAATGCACAACTCATTTCCCTGCCCTATTAATAACCACTATTAACCATATGTTAGCAGAATTGCAAAATCGACACCTTCAATATTCTACTGTTATCAATTTAAAAATATGTTTATTAAGAAAATGTCAACATCTTTAAAATCCCATGTACATCTACATCAATTATGATAACAGAGGGCCAATTTGGTGTAATAGTTTAGATGATGGCCTAGAAACCAGGAGACTGTCAGTTGTAGGCCTCCTTAATCCATGAACCCAGTTTAGTGACTTGGTCCAGTTAGTCTCTCTCAGTCCAACCCACCTCACAGGATTGTTCAAGGGAAATTAGGAGGACAAAATGAGTATTAGCTGAGTTCACTGCCTATATTTGTCACTAATAATAATGTATTGGGCCTGGTCAGAAGTGGGGCTAATGAACTTGCAGAACACTTTCCTCTGTGCAAATACAGGTAGTCAGGTTATCCTCACTTGCCAATTGCAATTGGGATGGGCAACTCTATTGTAAAGCAGCACAATAATAAAGCAAAATGTCATGTGTCAATGCCCAACTTACAACATCAGTTCATCAGTTCTGGCTGTGTTTGCTAACAAATCATCTGCGGTCATTAAGCATGATGTCATGTGATCATGACTTATAACTTTGTGCTGGCTTCCCTATAGTTTTTGCTTGTGAGAACCCATCTGTGAAAGTTGCAAATGGCCTTGCAATCTTCATAAATGCATGTCAATTGCCAAGCACCCAAATCACCTATAACTGACGTACGTGTGTGTGAGAGAGCTGCAATGGCCACAATTTTAGGGACTGGTTGTAAATCTCCTTCTTCATTGCTCTCATAACTTCAAAATGTCTTTGAATGAGTAATTACTAAGTAAGGACTACCTATAAGGTAAAGAAACATAAAAAGTGGCTTATCAAATGCTTTACTTTTGCTAACAAGGGAAAAGAATGATATATATTTTCTTTCATATAATAAAGTAATCTGATATGAATCGAGCTATGCACCTTTTATCCCAGGAACTAATTAAGATGTGCATGTTGTGGCCCACCAGTGGCCAGCAGAGCTGGCGGCAGACTTGGACAGTGAGGAGGTTGGGGAGGAACATGGGCCAGTCCTGGAGTCTGGGGAAGGCTCTGA
>JANHJO010007284.1:57354-72793 GCA_032468235.1 Pseudoxyrhopus heterurus | reverse complement strand
CTCCAAGCCTGATAAGGTCTGTGGTTGTAATTCACCCTTGAAAGACTGTTTTCCGGGACTTTGCTGGATGTGAATGAGAGGAATTCACATTAGCCTAATAAAAAGGGGTTTTGTCGGGATGAGAAGTCTGCTTTGTGATTTCGTGAAGCCTAGGTCAGAACAGTGCACATCTCTAGTGCCTCTATACTGTATCTTTCTATTTTCATCATGTTGCATCCCTGTTTTATATACATACAGTATACATACATTGGAAAGCACAGGGTAGAATGCATATGGTCTACTCTTGGTCATAAGGGGAGGAAAAGAAGAAAGACTTAGAATGAAGCCCTCAGCAACATTCTGAGCTGCTGCCCAACTGCCTCTCCCAGTGAACGTTGGGATTATTTTTCTGGATTTATTCTTTTCTGAAATCTGAGCAGCATGTAGCCTAGAGATGGAGATCTTTGCCTCCCATTCAGGAGGCTGTGAGTTCGAGGTAGCAGCAGATATTTCTCTGTCTGGCCGTAATGAGTATTTGTCTACTATGAATTCCGCATAGGCATCTGGAAGGGCATCTGGCCAGTAAATGCCCAAGATCCATTCAGTCTCCCCAACTGAATGCAAGGGATTACTGGATCATCCAAAGAAAAAAAAAATCTTCTCTGGAGTCCCTCCTCCATTCCACACCATTTTCCATTGAGACTTTCTTTGGCTTTTCTTGATTACCCAATTTAAACCCATTCTGTTTAGTTTTCCGAGATTATCCTGCTGATGAGGGTCAGAGTCTGGAGTCCCTTAATGTAATTTATCTCCAACATTCCATTGGGCTGCAAAGAATAACAACAAGTGTGAGCAGTAATAGGGCTGGGCTAGGAGTCAGGAAACCTGAATTCATTCCAATTTAATTTCATCCCAGGGAAGCTTTACTGCAAGCCACTGAGCTGATTACCAGCTTTCAGCTTAATTTACCACATATGATTGTTGTGAAAATAAAATAGAACTGTAATAAACAAGTCAATTAATGAAGAAGTATGCACATATTACAGAAATTTCCAAACTGGGTATTAAGCAAATAAAACAGGATGTGGGCAGTGATGGGAATACAGAAGAAAAAAAAAGATGTTGCTTATAAAGACACCGCTACTTGATTTCCATGTGATGCCAACATTAAGTTGTTGGTTTGATGTAATTCATCATGACCAATATAGTTGAGTTTAGCTAACGATAAGTAGTGTTTATTTTCAAGTAAATGCCATTAAAGACTTAGTTACTGTGGTTTCACTAAATTTAGGGGGTTTATTTATTTATTTATTTCCAATAACTTGGTATCTCTGTTGGCCTTCAAGAGATGTCCACGGTGATGAAGAAGCTCATTGAGAAAGTTCAGTAAGCTAATTTATGACATTATTGCAGACCAAGAATCTGTCTTTTTCAAGGGTTTCTCTGAACTGCTTAACAACATCTGATTTGTCTTCTCTCCACTCCTTTTGGGCAGACCTGTGGGAATGAGAAATGGTATTGGATCATTTTCCAATTTCTCTTCTTATGACACAGCATTTACTTCATACAATATTTTTAGAATAGGTAGAAGGTCTACTTCTGTTATCAATTTCTAACTATTGAAAGGGTGCTTTTGGGGAGATAACCAATTTTTGGGATGTGGTACATCTTATTGCTATGCTTTTTATATAGTTATATTGACATGACTGTACATTTAAGAATACAATTGACCTTAGCTGGGGCATAATATTATTAAATGAAGGGAGTGTCCCAAAGTTCAACTATACTCATGTATTTAACCTGTCAAATAATTTTAAAATAAGTTTGAATGGCTGAAATATATATATATATTTGACTATCCTCTTCTCTAAGGAATTGGATTCATACCCAGTCAATACTCATCCTCAGTTTGATTTTGTCAGCAGCCCCTTACAGCATTCAGCTCATGCCAAATTGGAACCCTTTAAAAGGTGTATTCAATATTTATTAAAATATTTTTAGTCAGGGGGCAGACAATTCTGAATGACATTTTTTGAATGCATTAGGAATAATCTGATAGGTTATTTTTTTTCCCCATTCTCTCTTCGAAGCATAAATTCAACATGTTGAAAAACATCTTATTTTATATCTCCTTTTTGTGTTGAAGAAGTTAGTCATTCTGTTGCTGTCCCAAAGGCTGAACAGAAATTTATTTGTGGCATTCTTGCAAAACTTGGGGAAACCACAAAAAGTCTCAAACTTCAACCCATGTTAAACAAATGGAGCATGCATATATATAGTACATGATCCTGAGAAAAACATGCATGCACAAACATATATATGCACAAAGATACATACAATATTGTGTGTGTGTTTTTGTGTGTATCTATGGACAAGGAAAAGAGATGAAAATTTACTTATTTATGCATGGCAGAAAAAAAGGAACTTATTTTTAAGAAGAATAAAGGAGATTTATAGTTGCATGAGTATGCATTTACTAATATACTATAGTATATATATATAGTAAATGCACACACACACACACACATATATTATAGTCGATTTTGCACTGCAGGGAAGATTACAACCACATAATGAGAGCTTCTTCAAGGTATACACAATCAAGCATTTTTCACTGTTTGTTTTGCTTATGTATTTTTAAAATGTTCAAAGTATCTTCCTTCTTATCATTTTGTTATAGATTATTTTCATGTGATAACATTTAAAAAGTTTGGAGTTGGAGACATTGTTGACAAGTCCAAGTATATTTTTGGCAACTGCTTGAAGTGTTTTCCTATTGCCTTCTTCCAAAACATTATTTTGACTTCCCAGTCTATTCTATAGCACTGGGATTTTCTAGTAGTTTTGGATATATTAACCTGGCTAAAATGTGTTTAACTTCAGAATCCAGGTTAGGTCAGCAAAGTGCTGTTACCTGCTTAAACTGTGTTATGGCAAAGGTCCCCTACAGTTGAAATGGATCTTTACATTTCTGAGAAGACTTGGCAAAATGTTCTGAGCTAGCACATGCCGTGCAATTAACATAAAAGCATCTCTCATGTTTGTTGCCAAATATTAGCTGCATTTCAGCTGTTATGAAAATGCTACCCCTAAATTACAGAAAAAATAATCCCATGGTACCGCTAGCTAAAAAATGACTAAAAAAAGCTTTGCAGATAGTTTTGGCAGTAAACATTCCCTATTAAAACACACATGCTCCTTTATAAATCACACATGTTTATTTAATTGTCTCTTATTTGTGCACTTGTTTCTTCTACTTTATACATTTGTTTTTCATTCATTTATATTTATATACAGTATATATTTATACACTGTATTTTCACAAATGTCACTAAGATGGGATGTAAAAAGAAGGGCAGGGTTAATCTACCACAATTATTATACCCAATTTGTATTAAAATAGTATGAAAACAACATTAAATATGGTACTATCATGGGCAGATATTACTGATCATGCAACTTCATGGCATCACCTCATTTTAAATATAATGCCTGATTCACAGGCACTCATTCCTAACCTTGATGATCTATCTATGTAACATCTAACTATCTATCATAGACTTAGAATAACTTAGAATAACTTTATTGTCACTTTAAATGTACATTAATCGGCATACATTAAAATGAAATTTCATTGTATACAGCTCTCAAAAGGTCACCACCTCCAATGTACACTATATAAACATGACAAAATAAATAAATTCAAAAGTATGCATATACCCACATATGTTATATGACACAAGAAACAACACAGTCTAGTCCAGATGTATAGATGTACATGACGAGAAAAACGAATCTTGTGAGTTTATCAGACAGATGACATAGGGAATAAAGTTGTTACAGAATCTTGTAGTCCTGCTAGAAATGCTTCATAACCTCCTCCCAGAGGGGAGCAATATCTATCCATCCAGCTATCTCTATAATCCAAATCTATATATAATCCAAATAGGCTGCAAAGCAAATAAGATGGCAGATCCAGTTAACAGCAATATATTATACATGAACCACTCTAGCCCAAAGCCAGGGAGAAGAACCAGGTCTTTAAGGCAATCTAGAATATCATCAAGGATGGAGACATCCAGATCTCAGAGGGAGCCTCATTCTAGAGGACAGGCATTATAAGAATAGCAAAAGCATTAGAATTACTGTATACTGCTGTGTTGCTTTACAGCAGTCTTTCAGCATATTGCCCCCAACAATTTGTCTCCTCATTTTACCAAGCTCAGAAGGATGGAAGACTGAGTCAACCCTGAGAGTTAAAAAGAAATTCAAATACTCGGACCCAGGATTTGGCTCAGTGTTGAAGTATTTAGTCCCAGTGAAACTGGGCGTAGGATTTTTCTCATTCCAAATATCACAACTAGTTATGAGACATGTCTTTTCTTAACAAATGGGGGAAAGGCTAATAATTGCATAATCATTCTCTAATGTGTCCACTCCAGTAAAATGATAGAGCTGTTCAAATAGAATTCAGGAACCAATATGAACTATTGGATGAAAGTTGTGGAGGAGTGGGTGTTAGATGAACAGCATAGGAGCATTTTTAGATTGTGAGAGATGAGCATGAGAACAGTTGTTTGCCAGATGTTTTGGCATAGGGACTTTAAATGATTATGAGCAAAATAGATAGTCCTGAGACATATGTATCACTAAATATTTTCTGTAAGAAAAAGAAATATCTTCTGCCTGTTGTCTTTGTAACTTTTAATTAGCCCAACAGGTGCATCATAGTGCAACGATTTTTATGCAGATATCTCAAATCCATTAATTTAAAGAACTGTACAAAATCCGCAACCTGTTACTCCTGTGGAATTGAAATTTCAAATATCTTCAGGCCAGTTGCACATGCAAAATTATGGCCATTGAAGAGTGATGTAATAAGCTGTGGCCATGTGATCATGATTTCCAATCCTACTTGCCAGTTTCTCACAAAGTCAAAAGGGAAACCAGCAGGAAGTCGGAAGTTGTTTCTTCTTACCATTTTGGCCATTGTAGCATCCCCATGATCATGTGCTACTTCTCTGAGATGATGATGACAACAGGACCATCTGGTGTGTTCAGCCTAAATGTGTATGTAGAAAGAGGGGTAAATCCCAACGTGTCATAGGTTTTTTTTTTTTAGTATCTATATAATAAGTATTGCTTCACATTCCCTAAATTACATCCAGTAATAAAGGTAAAACCACGGGGCTCTGTGGAGCTTTTGAAAACCTTGGGTGGAACTCCCAAGGACCCTCAAAAGTTGTTAGTAAATTGACATTTTGAAGGTGGCTCAAAGGGGCAGCATGGTTAAATATGGAAATGGTGTGTTACTTTTAGGAGTAAAAGCAAATGTAAAAGCATATCACACAGGATAAGTTTTCCTGTTGAATTTTTTCCCCATTTATTTGAATGATATATAAAGCCAGCCCTCTTGCAATTTGTGAGGCTTCTTCTTTCCTCTATTGCCTAAGCCAGAGTGTCCAAATCTTTCTGGCTTTGCAGACTGGTGTGTGTGTGGGGGGTGAGCAGTGGGCACATGTACCTGTAGCTTGTACAAATGGAGCTGCGCATGTGCACACTTGCAGCTTGCACAAATGGAACTCTGCACGCTGACCCACCACTTCCACGGCCTGGTTTCAAATGGCTCAAGGCCCTGTAGTGGGCGGGGAGGGGATCCCTGGTCTAAGTATGGTCTCCTAATATACGCAAAAGAGTTAAACATAAGGTCTAGATATCTATATAGTTTGATCACAATAGCATTTTGTTTGCTGTGCTGTTTGTAATTACAATTTCTGTGCTGTTTCATTTTTTTTTATTGAAAAATGCTAAAAAATTATATCTAGCTTCTATGTTTGCACAATATGGGTCTTTAGCCTCCTCTTGTTCCCTTTTCAGTCATGACCCAGCAAACATGTTCCAAAGCCTCAGAAGTGGATTTTAAGGGTTAACAGAGAAGGCTAATCACTCTGAAATTCGGACATTCACTGCATTATTTCTACATTGATATGAAGATGCACCAAAACATGATTATATCTTCTTTTTGTATTTCTAATGTATCACAGAATCCAGTTTAAACCCTTAGACCTCCTAAGGCTTTTCTAGAGGACCAAAGGTTCCACTCTGACAACTTGATGTTACCAAAATGAGAAAATGATTTAGTGAGTAACAGTTTGTGGTTCCCAATCCCAGAAAGGTCAGACAGAGTTTCTGACAGAATGGGGCTGTGACCTCTCTGTTCTCCAGTTTAAAAATTGTGTAGACTCATAGCAAATAAACATAAGTATTAGTGGTCACAGTGTGAAAGAGTCACATATGTTTTCATTTTGGCCACTAAGTACATCTTTGGCTTTACCAAAATACAAGTGAGCTAAATTTGAAAATCAGGCATGATTATAAAACAATTTTAATTAATTAGTCACATTCATATAAGTTCAGACAGATGTTTGAGAAATCTGCATTGGGATTTATGCAATTTATTGCATTCAAAACCTTGTTTAGAGCAAACAAGAAACAGTAAAGAACAGAAATTAAACTGATAGGGTGGGCCAAAAGTTTTTGGAGTACTCTAAGATATTCAGTGTTTATATCCAAAGCAGGAAACAGGTTTTGAATGCAATGTGGGACTCTTACTACACTGTTGGCTACTCAGCAATTGTATAGTTCAAGCAAATACACATTTGAGGAGATGAGGACTTGTAGCCATATATAGCTACCATTTTCTAAATGTCCACAAAAGACTCGGCTAGAAGGACCTATGGTGAGAATTCCCATGCTGATTCCAAAGTTGCTAATTTGCACACTTCAGATATGATATCGCAGATCTTTAGAGATTTCCATAAAATAAGATGAGATCAAATGCAGTTTGGAGATGAGTTGAACTAATGGTCATGCTCTTGAATCATTATCCGGTTTTATTCAGACCAATACTGGAACAGGAAGGCTTAGGCGGACATTTAAGAACTTACTTTTTCATAAGAGAAGTTTATTACAGATTTTAGAGAAGCTATTAATAACAAAGAAAACCAGAAGGACAAGTGGTGGCAAACTATGCATTGTTATTGTAATAGAACATTCCGATCTCAGCTCCTATACTTTTGACCTTGCTTGATCTAGTCTGAGGCTGATTAGGTCATTGAACCTTTGTAAACCAGATCTGGGAGCCATACATATGCATGCTGGAACTGGAAATGGTGCAGTATGGGTGGGAATTTGGAGAAAGAAGTTGAGCAGAAAAAGATGCATGAACTCAAAATAAGGTTGCTACAGTTTCTGAAGCCACACCTGATTTTCCACATTTCTAACATGGTGATCACCTGAACAATGAAGGCAAGGTTTAGCTCCTTCTTCTCTGGTAATTCTAGTAAAAAAAATCACTGCTCTTTTTTACACATTTTACACGTTGCATTAGAACCAGGTTGGAGAGAGACATTTCCCATCTGTTTCCTGTGATTTTCCCCAAAGATCCTACAAAATGTGCGTCTATAACCTGGGAAATGTGTACATTAGCCTCTTTATGGACTTGAGGAACGGAAAAAGGGTAAAATAAATGGCTTGTAGTTCCACGTATGAACTTACTAAATATTCATATATCCATAACAGGAAGTAAGGGAGGGAGACAGCCAAGGACATTTTTCCTGGAGTTTGTTGTATGTACAGTACTAGTTACTGCAAAGATGTTAGAGCCAAGCTCACAAATAAAATAAAATAATGATACCTTTTTGGTAGCTTGATGACGAAAAATAAACAACATAGTTTGAAACACATCAAAAGTGGTTTCTCCTTTCTTTTTAGCAAATAGGAGGGGGCAAAACCACAGCTCGTATGTTTGCAATAACACAAATCTTGTTAGTGGGATGAACTTACTGTGCTGGCTTTTTTAAAATGTCATTGCTTTTGTGATGAGGAAAAGCTGAGGAATTGCCTTGTGGGAACTGAAAGAGTTGATTTTTAGCTCTATTTTTTTTTTAAAAAAAACACCCTTTCCAGGATCAGAATTGTTTAAAGGCAAAAAACAAAAAAAAGTGCTATGGACTCTTTTTGTTTGTGGCTACAATTGCATCAAGATTATTTCTACTCAGTGTCTTCTCAAGCACCAAAGGTTAAGGGAAAACCAAATGCAACTTTCCCAAGGATTGTACATCAGCTGCTTGAGGGTATTCCTATCAGCTGGTATATGAGCATCATGCACACCCAAATCAAGTTCTAGCTTTGAATCTAGAACTCTACAAAAGTTGTAGTTTATACTGGGAGAGAGAAAAAAGTAAAATCGGAGTTTTTGACCAGAAACCATAGATGAAATAAGCTTAAATAGCAAAGGCTATCAAATGTTTGCTATTGGTTATCAGTTCCACCAATGTCAGGTATAAAGTAAGATATCCTTCAAGTCAAGCTCAACTCCTGTTAGTTGCATGGATACCTCCACATAGTTTTGTCAATTATATGAAAATGATTTGCTAATATCTTCTTCCAGGATTTTTTTTTCCTCCAGCTTCTCAGTCTAGCATACAGCCTAGCAGTTCCTGATGGATTTTTATTCCAAGTATTAAACAAGGATGCTGTTTGCTTCTGTCCCAGAAAACATCAGGCAATATTGGCATTCAAATTTGTTTCTAGCTTTTTGAGAGACTATTGGTGAAATAATATGGAAATTGGCCGTGCTGCACATATTGTTGGGAAAATAAGAATCTCACTTAAACCAAAATTAGGTTATTGTCCATCCCTACCTTTTGACAGTTTTTTTGAGAAACCTTATCAATAATTCTTCTCAGAAACCCTTCCCCTATCTCTTCTGTTCAAGAAAAAAAATCCATTCCCAATAAATGGAAATATATATTTAATGCTCTAGAGTGTATTTAAGGCTTTCCTTTGTTGCTGGTATTCATATATATGGAAATTTCTTTGTTGAAGGAGTTGGAGGAAGAGGCATATCACACTAGCTCCCATCTGATCTACTGGGAAAGGAGGCTTCTGACATTTGAAGGACTTTTGACCTTAAGCCAACCATCCCTTCCCACCATTTATTCCCTCCCTTTCAATGGAATTGGCTTGACAAGATCAGTTGGCAGGGAAAGATAACTCTGAGCCAATTGTGAACACATTACCAGTCAAACCCAAAATGTTGCATGAGGTCTTTTTTAAGGATTGTAAGCCGAGAAAATGAATGCTGCTTAAACAGAGCCTTGTGTAATGCCTTCCCAACAACATTTGAATGTTTTGTTTATTGTTTTCTAAATTTTGTTTTATCTAGTAATGGTTATTCACTTCTGTGCTGCAATCACAAGATAAATGGATTACCGGTACATTTGCTTAAAGTTAATTAGATGACTGTGCAGTTCCTTTTTTTGCCAATTACTGGACCATTAAAGCGAACATGAAAACTGTGGCCTGTCTTGTGGGTGACCCATTCCTAGCAATCCATTTCTGGCATGTGGAGTTCATTAAGGATGCCTATTCTAAATTTATAAACTTGGGTTGTAAAGGCTGGGCTTTGAAAGTGATTGGTAATCAGCATTGTTAATGGGGTTAGTTGCTTCCTTCTCTAGTTATAGTAAGAGTCTTTAATGCGCAAACACTTGGAACAAGCAGATTTGCAGAGCAAAATTTAGTGTGGAATTGTAATGTATCCTTTCTTTAATTGGAAAGGGAAGTGAAGACTGATCAATTTGAATAAGGTATTAAATATTCAGTTGAGCAACATAGCAGATGTTACTTATATCACTAGCTTTACTTATAGCATCCTCTGTTAACCTCGTACAGTTTCCAGCAAAGTTGTTTTTTCAGCAGACATTTGCTATCCCAAGACAGAGGACAACATGAGATTCTTCAGTACACATACCCAACATCTTGGCCTCATTGCACAGACAAAGTCAGCTGAATTGACAGTTGAATCTTACTTCAAAAGAAATGACAGGATAGCTTCCCCCATTGTACTGAGGGCACTAGAGTAGCGTAAGAACTGCATGGCATACAATCTGTTCTCCAGTATCTCAGTGCTGCCATCCAGTCTCAGGATGGGTCAGATAGTGTATAGAGACCCATTTGAACTCTGATTCCATGGCAGAGGTGGCATCCAGGAATGCTTACTTCTCTGCCTTCTCTGTTCACAGAACAAGTTATTATTGCTCTTCTATACTCTGTAGATCAGGGGTGTCAAACTCACGTCATCATGCCATCATCACATGACGTATCAGAACTTTTTCCGCCTTCGCTAAACCAGAGGTGGATGTGGCCAGCATGTGATGCATCCAACCCACGGGCTATGAGTTTGACACCCCTGCTGTAGATCATCTCCAGCAAAAGATATTCAAGGTAGGGAAGCATTTGTTTCAAGCAAAGTAATGTTCTGTCTCAAGAAGTCACCGGGATGAATTGCCTTCCTTGGCCTTTTTGCATTCTTTTGGGTTCGACACTTCCTGGCTAATGAAACGATCTCAGAATAGGACTGTCCCTGTGGTTAAGGAAGCCTTCTCCATGAAGTAGAGATACATGTTCCCTTGAGATCTACAAAATATTTATTTATTCAATTTCTATACCTGCTCATCTCAGCAATTAAAATACTAAAAACAAAACATTTTTTTTTAAATATGAAAATCATCCAAATTAAATATACATAGTAGCAAAAATGCTTGCCCAGTTAGCAATACAGCCAGGAAACGGGACCCTTAAAACATTCAGCACCCCAGGTATAGGAACACACCCAAGTTTTTAGGTTCTTACAAAAGGCTAATAAAGTTGGGGCCATTTTAATCTCTGAAGGGAGAATCTTCTATAGAGCAGGGCCACTGCAGAAAAAGCTCTCCTTCTAGTCCCTGCCATTTGACAATCTTTGGCTGATGGAATCTGCAGCATGCCAATTCTGGTTGATTGCTAAACTCTTGGAGAAAGAGATATATATTCAGATATATTGTTACCTGCCTCACAGAAGCAGTAAGAAAACTTTCTCAGACATAGGAACAAAAATACACCATTCTCAAATGTACAATTTCTGGGAAATTTGATTGCATATTGCACAACCAGGCATTTAAGGTATTATTTTACAGTAGTTCCAGTCTTTTATCTTTATTTGTATTGTTAAATAAAGCTTGGCTGGATTATAATAGTGTTTGAAACCACTGATATACAAGGTCTGATGGAGATCCATTTTGTTCCATATTCTGTTCAACATCTGTATAAAATTGCTGGGGGAAATCTTTCAGAATTTTGAAGTAGAAACATCCAACTGTTTCATTCCTACTCTCCAATTCCAAGGCAATAATGGATGCTATTTCAATTTTGCCTAATGTGCTGGATGAGGGAAAATAATCAAAATGGAAGTTGGAGATTGAAGCTCAGCCTATTAAGTATAGGGTTATATACCTTCTAAAAGAGCAGGTTTGAGATATGGGAGAGGTCCTTGATCCTGAACTATCAGTGTATCTACAGCTGGTGGTTACATGAGGAAAACTTTGCACAATCTTGTGTACCAGCTGTGTCACTTTCAGAGCTGGTTAGATTTGACAGATGTAATCTACACATTGGTTACATTCTGCTTTGACTATTACAATGCATCCAAGATGGAACCACCCTTCAAAAGTGTCTGAAAGTTATTGGTGATTTGAAAAGCAACTGCTAGGCTGCTAATTGGTACAAAGTATAAGAATCATATGATGCCTTTCTGAAATCTCTGCATCAATCACCAGTTCCTCACCAAGAACAATTCAATATGGCAATGACTTTTAAAGCCCTAAATAGTTTAAGATCTGTCTATTTGGTGTTATAAACCAAACTTGGTTAACACCAAATTTGGTGTTAAGAGGTCCTTCTAAAGAGGGCTTCATTGTTAGCCTTCCTTTGGCAGTTATATTTGGTCTTCACCCTCAGACAATGCATTATTCCAACAAGCTTTCAGCTAAAAGATTATTTTGGTCTATTTATTTATAAAGTACATTTTATATTTATATTTCTGTTATATTTTATTAGCTTGCATGATTGCTTGACTAGGAAAAAAGGGAGATGCAAATCAAATGAGTAAACAAACAATTAAAATTATTCTGGAAGCTAGTGCTTTTCTTTGCAGTTAGCCATCTTTCTTTTGAAAATTATTTAAAATTAAAAAAAATATGCCAAAAGAAAGTAGGAGAAGAGGCCTGTCAGGCATCATGGGAAGTACCTGCATGCCCCACAGCTGGATTGGATCTTCAACTACAGTGAGATGTATCTGTCCCCCTCACCATATTTGATCTGGTCATTCCCCATCTTTAACAATTCATTTAAACTAAGATCTAGTATGAAGCTCTCTGTAATCCTTGCCTTACTCTGTAACAAGCTGAAATCCTGTCTCCATTCTTAGAACCTTTCCATTTCCATCACGTTGACCTGACTGCTGGGCTGCCGCAAGCTTTTAAGTCAAAGGTAAATCTCCTATTGACTTTAATGGAACAGAAATAGGCCCTAATTCTCTGTCACCACTGGAGCCCTCTTTCAGAAAATTGAATCTTCTTTAAACATTGGCAGCACATCACAGACATCTTAGAAGCATATCCCTCTCCCTCACCACATATCCTCTTTTTCTTTAACAGGAAACCCTGGAATTATGTTACATTTACAATGACCTGGAGCTCCAGGGGTACATGAATATCTCACTTAAACAAACAGGCAGCATTTTTCTCCCAGTTAAGGGCAAAACCTCTAAAAGGGAAAATTTAGCTGACTGGAGACTGACCAGCCCCTGCAGTGTTGCACATACATGCAGCCCTGGGTGTCAACAATTTACTAACCTACAGACTCCAAGCACAAAGAAATCAATCAAACACCACCCACTAGCTGAAGAAGCAGAGCTCAGAAAGTTTAGAAGAACTGGCAGGTGATTTGGGAAGGAACAAGGCTTGCTGTGGCCACTGATTTGCCCTTTAGCCTCTGTATTTGTTTTAACAAGGTGATTGTTTTCTTATTGATTATGGTCTGCAGCAGGAGGTCCCTCAGGAGATTAGGCTTCAGTTTAGAATTTAAGTATGGGAATGGACCTGAAGATCACCTTAGAATTTGCAAAAGTTGAAGTGACAGAAATTATCATAATAGAAATGCAAGCAGTTACAAGGGGAGATGGAATTTTCCTCTCTTATTTTCTTTATCCTCTCTGCTCTTTAATTCTTGGCTGTACATCCTTTTCTACTTCAAGGGCTGCACACAGCCATGGGTGATGGGTTAGAGACTGTAGAAACACATGTGTCCCTATACAAGCACAGTTACAGGCAAGCCCCTTCCTTACTTTGCTTTGACTGAATTGATGTGGCCACAGCTGCTGGATTTTATCATATTCCCACAGGTCCATTGATTAAAAAAAAATCCTTGGCTGCTTGAAAGGCCAGATCATTCTTCCATTTGGACTGCTAGCCAAGGAAAACTGATCTGCACGCCCAGAATCAGGAAAAAGTACCCAAAGCACTTTCTCAAAAGATATGGTTATTTTTATGCTTTGAGGAGGAGTGCTTTGGTCATGCTCACCTGTTTTGCAAAGCATCTCTTTTGAACACTTTGCCTTCATTCCTTGTAAATTGACTGGAATATGATTGTTACTGGATATTGATCATTGTTCATTGACTTTGACAGAAGAAACCCCATTCACGTTTATTTCTTTGAATGGCATAAAAAAAACCCACTGTGAGCTGTATTTGTGTCTGTTCACTGATGGAATGAGTGAATGGCTCTGAATGAATAGATTTCTCTCACTCCTCTGCCCCTGCAGCTGTTGGAACAATCCCAGATCTGTTCTGGATACCTGTAGGAGAGTGCAAGAAACAGGAAAAGCAGGAGAACGCTCATATGGATGTTGCCATCTCATAGTAGGATACTTTGTGTCAAGTTACCTTGTTGATCAATGTATTTGGCTATACTGATCATTAGCAGTTGTCAAGTGATTCAGAGACAGGTTTTTAGAATATAAACCTTGTGTCTTAGCTCTATACCCTTCCTTACACCTAGCTTCATGTTAAATCTTGCTCAGTATTGTAGATTGTCTGTGGTTGGCTGGCATTTCATAAGCATCTACCACACACTAGCAAATTTTACCCAACATTTATCTGAAGCAGTTCTATAATTAAAGACTGGGCACTCTGCCAGCATAATCTGGATTGTATTTGGCTCTGGCCTGTTGTGTGTCATATTGTTCCAGTTTAAAGAGGAACTATCCATTATTCCAGAAGTACAGTGCTACGGTACTGGTTTCTCTTTCTCTCTCTCTCTCTCTCTCTCTCACACACACACACAAACAGCTGTTGCAAATGTGTTTAAAGATTTCACAGTGATTCCATGCATTTGTGGATATGTGAAATGAAGAAGACAAGAAAATATTTGAATCCCATGGGTGCTGTTTGCTCTGGATATGCTCTTTGGGAGCAAGAAAGTAAGTAGGGATAGACAAGAAGAATTTCTACTGGAGCAATATCTGTTAGAATAGACTTTCTGGAAGTTGAGTCATGGCAACTGGATTTCTTTTCTTTTTTTGGTTTGAAACTTTTCATGATTAATCAAAATGGCTTCTTCAGTCCGATTACTCTAACCTAACCCTGTTAAGTTTTGAGTTTTACCACAGTACATTCATGAAATATTTCCCTGTATCTTTTTAAGGCAGGATAAGAAAAAGGACAATTATTTTAAAGTTTTCCTGCAAATTATCTAGCAAAGGACCTATGGATATAGAAGGTGTCTTACTCCAGCTTAAAAATACACTTTCAAAAATTGTTTAAAATCTCTCTTATTTTTCCATACAGGCTTGGCATAGGATTGACAAATGCTCACTTTTCCCTTCTCTTTTCTTTCACTGGGATTTATAGATGCTAGAAGGCATAGTTTATTGGGAACCTTTGCATCCCTGGGATGTTCTAATTAATGGCTTCAATAGAGTCCTGGTTGGTAAGGGAATATTGAAAGAGATCAGTCACTTATGGATAGGACTAAATTGTAGTAGGATTATGGTTTGTAACATTATACATTAGCTAGTTAGCAAAGGCACCAAAAGCAGGATAGCATAATGAAATTCAATAATAGAGAGTGACAGCCTCATAAAAAAAGGCTGATGTAGAGAAAATATCATTCATAACATTGACATCTCTATTCCTCAAAGCAGTAAACTGTGGTGCCACTGGCTGAAAGTGTTAGACTGGCATTCATTCACTCGTTGTTGAAAGGAATGTGCATCAGGTTGCAAATGACAGGTCAGCAAATTAGCTCATGATTTAGGCCAGAGGTCTCCAAACTTGGCAACTTTAAGACTTGTGGACTTTGACTCCTAGCTATGCTGGCTGAGGAATTCTGGGAGTTGAAGTCCACAAGTCTTAAAGCTGCCAAGTTTGGGGACCTCTGATTTAGGCCAACATTCTGCCCTAAATTGTATTCTTAAACTGTATTCTGCAAAACAGCAGTGCTCCACAAACCAATTGAAAGAAAACACATTGGTTCTTTGACACATGTTTCTTCTGATTGTTTTTTTCTACTTTACCGT
>JANHJO010007278.1:0-10073 GCA_032468235.1 Pseudoxyrhopus heterurus | reverse complement strand
CACCTACCGCCAGCGACGTGGTTGTGCTGTCTTCCCTGTCCCCAGAAGGGTCCTTCACCTGCAGGTTCTTTAGTAAGAGGTGCAGGATTTGCACAGCCACCTTGGGGCTGGAAGCCATGGCTGTCCAGAGCTCATTGGCCTGCCTGGGAAATCAGCAACACGAGAGTGAAAGTTTCAAATGGGGAGAGGTCTCAGAGGGGAGAAGGAGCCTGCAAGGCAATGCAGGGGCCCTACCTGTTGAGGGGTATGGAATAGGATAAGCAGCTCTGGATGACTTCCTCCAGGCGACATGGGATCATCAAGGTTAGAGCCCTCAGCACCACCTTCCGGGTCCAGCAGGAAGCATGGCCCGGCTGCAAGCACATGTAGATGCCTGCAACCACATCGCTGACCTGCAGCCATAGAAGAAACGTTGAGTTCAGCTGCCCCCCAAGAAAGAGCTTGTAGATCTCTGCGTTGGCTGCAAGGATCACGACATTCGGCCTCCCTGGGCTTGGGGGAGGCTGCCTAACCCATTTCTGCCTTCTTTTCATGGCTGGATTAGCTGAGCATGGACATTCTCTGTGCTGCACAGGGCACAGGCTTGCTGGGACCCTCTGTTCACTACTAGTCCGTCCTGCAGCCTTTGGTGTCCCGCCCTGCTTCAGAGGGCGCCAGAGGTACCACATTTGCAAAGAAGATGAAAGCAAGTGCAATGAAAATGATAAAACAGGACCCAGAAGCACACCAATCAAGGCTGCTTCCGCTTTTCCGGGCAGGCCACTTGAGGAAGGAGGGACCACAAACGATACCGTCATCTCCTTTATTGAGGGAGGGGCTTATCACAAATCCTCAAAGGTTGGCAGGGCTTCTCTTTCCCTCCCTCTGGTACCCACGAAGGTCTCTCAAGTTTCTTCCTTCCCCCACCCGTCTTTCCAGGCTAAACTGATGTTTTTGTCCTGTCTTCTCCCAGACTCTCCCTGAATGCAGCTGCTTGGGTCACAGCCTAGAGGCACGAGCTTGTCTTGAGTTCCAGACGCAAAGCGTGGGCAATTCGCCTTCCTGCTTCTTCGCCAGCGGCGAAAGGTCTGTCCTGCCAGGGTCACCCAGGGGACTCCGCCGCGTACTAACAGGGTGCCTGCCCAAAGGCTGTTTGCTGCCACTCTGCCTGCCCAGCCCCTTGGAACGTGCCGCCAGTGGCCCTGGAGGCCAGGTGAGGGAGCGGCACAAGGAGGCCTCGGCCATGGCAACTCACAGAGGGACTTGGGTCGGTCTAGTGTCTTTCTGCCCCCGACGCCCCCCTTTACAGGGCAGGCAAAATGGGCCATGCCCAGGTGAGCTTCTTTCTGGAGGAAAGGCGGGGCATCAGTGAGCAGGTGAATAAAAGGCCGCAGCATAGGAATGCCTGGGAATGCATTTCCTGTGACCTGAGTCCCTTACAACTGGGCGGAGCCCAGGGCTGCTCAGAGTAGAAGAGGCCAGGAAGACAAGGACTTCTCGTGTTCACCCAGGGAGTGGGAACAGTGTGAGACCAGACCTGCTTGGAGTCAGTCAGAGAGGACTCTAAGCTCAGCGCAAGCAACCAAGAAACAAATGCTACATTTTAAATAGCAGGGACGGACGCTGCGGCTGAAACCCCTCACCCTTTCCACCTTCATGGCATGGTTCTGCAGAACGGCACTGAGGACCTCTTCTGCTGCCACCAGGACCTCTGGACCGGAGCCTCTCAAATAGTCCAGAACGGAGAGCAGGAGGTTGGTCAACTGAACGGAGAAGAGCTGGTCACCGCAATGCTACAAAGAGGAGCACAAGATTTGGCAGGCGTCCATCGCGTCCTTTTCCCCAAACGGACACGGCCAGAGAGCCCCCAAGCAGCCCCGAGCCCTTCCCCGAGAGTTTCTTCTGTGAGGGATTCAGAAGGCCGGGCAGGAGAGGACCGGGAGGAGCCTTCAGGCTAGACGAGACTTGGGATGGGTAAATCCAGCCCTGGCAAGATGGAGTGGCATTTACAACTGGTTGTAGCGTCCTGCAGTCACATGACTGCAATTTGGGACCGTTTCTGCTTATTTCCAGCAAAAGAACGCCCATTGTTTCGCCCATTGAATGCCCATTGGGGAAGCTGCTTTTGCTTAATGAACATGGTGATTCACTTAATGACCGCTGTGCAAAGTGTCATAAAATCGGGCCTGACTCGAATTATGACTGCAATGGATGGAAATTCTGGTCCCAATTGCGGTCATAAGTGGAGGACTGGTTAGCACTTTGCACCCCTTGGAGGCAGCCACGGTACCATTGCTATTTGCCAACTGCCGCCCGGTGCTTGACCAGCAGGGCTGTCCTCTTCCTGGAGTTTCATGCTCCTCTTCATCGGCCACTTCCGCTTCTTCTGCTTGGTTGTCTTCAGACCTAGAGCAGAAGGGAGATGTCATTCAGGACTGGCCGGTTGGGTTCGTGGTGCTCCCTGGACTCGGCTCTTTCCTCCCAGAGCCCCAAAAGACGCAGATTCCCTCCCAGCAGCCGCAGCGGAGAAAGAGATGGCATTGTAGGCCTCACCTTTACGGCGCAGTAAGATCTCATAGAGACAGCTGACTCCTTGCACGGCAAAAGAACTAATGCACAGCACCCGGTCATTGCACAGACCGATCAAAAGGGCCGTCAGGTGGGCCAACTTGTTAAATTCCCGAGAGAGCTACGGAAACAACAGGGAGAAGTGGGAATAATCGAGACTGAAGGGGGTTCTGGGTGCTTCTTAGCTGACTCCGGTGCGAGGCCGATTCTTGCTCTTCGTCAGACAGACCCAGAACCTTCCAAAAGTGCGTCCCGCACACCCACTGTGGGCCATAGTTAAAGTCTTCAGACATTGATTGATTGATTCTGGGCTGTTGGGTTGGCAGGAGAAAGGCTAAAACCCCACGCCCACAGGTGGGCTTGGAGGGGAAGACTGGCACCGGTCTGGAGCCTTCCTGAAGTCAGGCCGGGCACTTTGCCTTCTCGATGGCACCACCTGGCAAACATTCTAGGGGCACAACGGAGAGGCTGGGCTCAAAGGGCAACAGGACGGCCCTAGTAACATCACTGCTCCGCCAGCTGCATCGGTTGCTGCATCCAACCCCGAAATCAAGCTGTCGGTGACCCCCTTGAAAGCCCTTCATGCATGGGTTACTTAAGGGGCCGCCTCACCCCACTGGGATTGGCCGGCCCCACTCGGGCCAGCGGAGAGGGCACGCTGCGGGTGGCGGGGTCCAGGAGGAGGGCCTTCTCTGCGGTGGCTCCTGCCCTCTGGAACATCTTGCTCCCCGGTGGGAGGTTGGCCCCGGCCCTCCAATCTTTTCCCAGGGGCCCAAAAACGTGGCTTTTCCAGTTGGCCCCAGCGGGGGGAACAGTGCAGTTGAGGTAGTTGATTGAGTAAGAACAGATCCCACCCCCGCCCTCCACACGTGACCTTGATTTTAATCTTCGTTTTAATTAATTCATGTTTTAATGGAGATGCATTTTTAATGTCCGTAAGCTGCCCAGAGTTACCTTATGGTAAGACGGGCGGCCAATAAATTTTTATAAATAAATAACCTCTTGCTGGGCTGGCTTGTCTTTGTTTATAGGTCTGCCTTCAGACTGCTCATGGTTCCCCCCTCCCCCCCCCCGGGTTTGTATTTGTGTGTGTGTACAGTATGTCTGTGTGTGTGTGTGTTCTTTCCTTACTTTTTAAATGATAACCTGCCCCGAGTCACTGGGAGTCAAGCAACCTGTAAGTTGTATGCACAACGTGTGTGTGTGTGTGTGTGTGTGTGTGTGTGTGGTGTATTTCATGCAGGCCAGAGTTGGGCCTTTGGAGCCCCTCCTCCCGTGGAGGAGGAGGAGACCTTCCTCTACGTCATACGCCAAGGCCATGCTTAATTTTGCCCAATGGCTTCAGCCACAATCTCCCCACAATATGTGCCTTTTTGCAGATTGTTTTGATTTGCAACCCTGCTTTTAAACTGTTTTGCAGTGCGTGAAATAAGAATCTTAACCACAAATTAATAAAAGTGAGGTGGTTTGAGTTTCCTGAAACAGGAACCTCATAAAACTGAAATTGGTTTATTATTTCTTTTTCATTTATGAGCATTATGAAAACCAACTGAAATCCTGGTTCTGAATACAGTAGTTGCCCATCCAAATGTTGACCAGGCCTGATCCAGCTTAGCTTCTGAGCCCAGACAAGATGCATCCGTTGCTCACTCTGCCGGGTGGGTGGTGGGAGGGAAAGGGGTCCAGACTGGAATGGCAGCTGATCTGCCTTCTCTCTGAAGACGGCCAGCCTGCTGCTCTTTCGAGGAGGGTCCCCTGCTTATCAGAGCCAGTACCCAAATGGCCGCTGCGTTTATTTTATACGGGCGCCTGATATATCTGATATGATGATTCTAGGTGGCTCTCACAAATGCACAGCTCAGACCGAAAGGGCCATTCTCGCCAGGCCCCCCCGGGCCTTCCTGGCTCAAGCCCCGTCCTAGTGCAAGGCTTGGGAAAGAGCCAGGTCCTCACAGCCCTCTAGAACAGCGGCCCCCAACCTTTTGGACCCCAGGGACCGGTTCCGTGGAGAGCAAAACGGTTCTGTTTTTCTGCGGACCGGAGGGGACGTGCTTTCAAGTGCATCCTGCATCCTGCGGACGGGGCTTTGCCTACTTGCACGCATCGCTTATTGGCATGCCGCGGACTGGTGCAGGACCACGGACCCGGGTGGGGACACCTGCTCTAGAAGGCAGAACAAAATAGGGGTCCTGTGGATATGGTGGTGTGGGCTGGGGCAGTCGTGGAGAAGGCCGCCTCTGAAGTCCCACCGAGTGGTAACATTCAAAGGAGGGGGGTCTGGAACATGCCCACCTATCTAAGCTGGTGGGCTTTTGTCCTTGTGTCTGTGTCCCGTACTGTGTACTGAGGAAAACCCTGAGCCCCATAAGGAGACGAAGCTCCGATTAGGAAGGTGAGCAGCTCAGTTTATGGATACTCACATCGAGGTGGAAGCGATCAGCTACAAACTTCAAGAGCTTCATTGCTGTCTCCACGGCTCTTTCGCGCACATGATCTAACTTTGATACCATCCATGGTTCTATGAGCTATCGAAGGAAAGGCAAGCAGGAAAATGTGGCCGTTACGTGAAGCATGCAGGCCGGCTCAGCGAAGAACAGGGCCTAGCTTAGAGGCACACATTTTGGGGGGTGGCAAAATTGAAAAAAAAGTTTCCAAAAAAACCAATAAAACTATTTCCATTTTTATCGCTTTAGAAATATTTAACTTTTATAATTTTAATGCTTTTAATGCTGTAAGCTGCCCAGATTTGCTTCGAAACAAGATGGGCAGCAAATAAATTTAATAAATAAATACTTCTTTAAAAAAATGTAAAAGCAGTAATGGCATGTCCACTTCAGAGCTAAATGTAATTTTGCAGTGTAAATAAGGTGAACATGTTCAAGAGAAAAAATTGTCCTGGGCTGAAAATCTTAAGTATAAAGCTCAAAAACCCAAGGAAAAAAAGAAACAAGGGGGTGTCTTTTTGAAATTGGCAACAAAACCCAAAAGTGCCAGAATATGATTGTGCTGTGGGTCCAACCTGCCTAGAGTTGGTCCTGGGATGCGCCTTGACTCCACAGAACTGGTAAGGTGATGAGTGCCCGAAATACCCGGGGTTCCCCCCAAGGATTCTGGAGCTTGTATATCTTAGTGAGGCTATTCTGAGGCAGGTATGAAGAATGTCACCAATAGCATTTCCCCTTCCTGTGGAGTTCTGCAAATGAGGTGTGGTCAAATGCTGGTTTTTTCAAACGTTGCAGAAATCCCGAGGTACCAATTAAAAAGGAAAGGGTGCTAGAATCTGGAAGGCATCCTGCAAGGGGCAGAGGGACCCCTTCCCTCCTTCAGACCCAAACCCTCGTCAATGGCACCCACTCAGAGTGGACACTGGCCAGCTGCTTGACACCTGCCCTTTGGACTCGAGGGAAGTGGCCTGACCTCCTTTCGGACAGTAAAATGCTGATACAGGAGGGCGGATTTCCTCAGACTGCCCTAAGAAGAATAGAGTTAAACCTGATCTCACAGATTTTATAGGCCCAATCTGGCTTCCTCTGGAGCGGCTATTGGTCAGAAAACCCAGAGAAACGCCCCTTTCCTAATACCTTAGGAGTCATTTGGGTCATCAGGTGGGGTGACCAGTGCCAGGAGGGGCAGAGGCAGCAGCCCCCCCTTCTATAGGGCTTAAAAGGGGACCCATAACTCTGTGCCGGCAGCAGTCGTTCCCACTGCCTGTGAGATGGGCTGATGGATTGACTGGCATCAATTTACGCAGCTGCCCATCTCACTAAAATAACTAACAGAGATGGAAGAAATACAATCTAAAAATACACATCCAGGCTAATGCAAACAAAGGGACTCCCGAAGAAACCTCCCCACACCCGTGTCAGGAATGCTCTGGAGGGGCTCTGGCCCCCCCCACCCTCCAGAGAGTCACCCTTCAGGCGCCAGCTTTCCTCTCTGCCTACCTCCATCATGTGCTTGAGTTCGCTGGGCTGGGGGTTCTCCAAGAGCAGAGCCTGCAGCATCTCCTCGAAGCAGCCGACAGTCTGCTGGTAGAAGGCCTGAGGCACAAGCAGGCCAGTGAGACTAAGGCCACCATGGGAGCTGTCCCGGGCGGCCAAACGAGATCAACCGTGGGGGGGGGGGTGTACAACCCAAGGAAGCCTCCTGCACCCTGGAGGGCTCCTCGGGACAGAATCGCTGGCAGCTGCAACCCCCTTTTTCCTACACATGGTCAAACCCTTTGCTTTCGGCCTTCTCTCCCTGTCAGGTCAGCAGAGACCAGGACTTCCTCTCCCCATAATAGCAGGGAACAACTCGGGCACTGAGATGTTCAGACTGGGGCCAAACAGCCCCCGGCAAGTCCATGAGTCCTTGGGGAAAGACAGAGGCACTCATCTCCCACAACCCAGAAGTCATCGCCCTCCCGTACAGTACTTAGCCAAAGGCATTTCCATAACCTAACCGTGGTTCCCCCCCCCCACACACACACCTTTTTCCTGCTCCTCTGTGCAGGAAAATTTTTGAAATAATTCTATATAAAGTTGGAAAATAAATTTGGACCCTAATGCATAGATTTGCATCTTGTTAGGCCAGATTACCAAAGCAGAGTCATAACCTCTGCGGTAACTGTCATTCAGAAATAAAAACTCAGTCTGGGAAATAAGTAGGGCTTAGATAATATACTCCAAGGATTCACCTTTATATCTGATGTCTTCTCGTCCTTGCAAGGCTGTCCTTCCAGGGTCTCCATTGGGGCCAGGCAAAAGACACTTTTGAAAGAAGCATGAAGGAGGCTGGATTTCTTCTCTGGCTCAAGGAGAGGCTTCAGGTGGCTGATGGAACGGAAACACACCTGAGATTTAGCTGCCACAAGAAACGATGAAACACCTGGCTTTGCCCAATGGATTAAAACCTGGCTTTCAACTTCAAAATAAACAGAAAGACATGTTTGAATCCTGAGTGTGTATAAGAGCCACACTTTTGGCTCCGGGAACCCGGAATTCTCCGCAGAGGGGACTCCACCCTTTTATCCTCAGCATGTTCTGAGAAGCCTCCAAGCAAGGGCTACTCCCCAGGAAGGGCTCCCCTCCGGAAAGTCTAAGGCAGGGCAATGAGGAAGATGGAGCTGCCTCTCGCCTGGACTCCACACTGATTCTCCTCTGCCTCATTTCAGTCACCTCCCTGTCTTCTTACTGCCCCCATTTTCCCAAGTCTATTATTGGAAAATAATCTGAAGTACTTTGGACTCTTCGCCCCCCCCCCCAAAAAAATAGATCTCAAGAGAAAACGGGGTCCACACACTTCAAACTGCACCAGGTTTCACTTAGCAGGCCCCAGTGGACAGAACGGCCTCCTGCTGCTCCTCAGTTCGTGGATGATTTACCATTTATGGGAGGTCATCAATCTTCCATTGCATTTGCTCTATTTAATTCATGAATGTAAAATAAATGGATCAATTTATAATTCCACTGTTTTTCTCTAGCTTATTGCCAGCTTGTCCACTGCCTATGGAGATGCTCAGCCATCCCGGTTACGGTGGTCTTGAAAAAGCACCTTTGAGACCGCTTGTCGATTGTTGCCATGAACTGTAAATTGGTTTTTCTTTTTTTCTACAGTCTTGCTGGAGCAATTCAGGATAAAGGACATAAAAATGTCGTTCCTCCCCTCCCCCCCAGTTTTGACCTCCAAGGTGAGGTGCTAAACCGTGTTTAGTCTCCTCAAAAGAAGCCATCGTCTTATTACACAGGATGCTCTTGGATGTACGGAATGGCCCAAATCGCTCCCCACCATCCCACCCCGCAGGAAGTGAGTACCCCTCTACCTGAGTTCTTTGGCGATATACATGGCATCTTGACGCACTGTGCTGCCCAGAATGTGGATGGGTTCCCTTTCTATCAGCACCTGCCAGCCAGTGTGGGAGAGACAGAACGATAGAGTGAGGAGGGTCAGCCGGACAGGCCCACTCGCCTGGGTGGCCTCCGAGGACCTGGAGACGAGCAGGGGACGTGGCCTCATTGGAGACTGAACTGCTCTGGAGGACAACCGCTTGGGGCCAAGGCCTTCGCCAGGTGGGAGGTGCCCTTCTCTGCCATCTCCCATCCGGCCACACACCCATCGTCAGTACGCATTCCTTGCCCAGGGGAAGCCATACAGGAGGGTCCCGGTCTGGAATCTTTGGTTCTAGGTTGCCTCCGATTGCGCACCCCCACGTCCCCTCTCCCTCAGGCTAAAAATCCCGGGCTGAAGAAGTCAAGGCTTCCCCCACCTGTGATGCTGAGACTCTTCTGGTCCCTGAACGTCGGCTGCTTGAGCCGCTTCCCCAGTCTCCTGATGGCCAGAAGCTCATAAAGGACACACAACTTTTAAGCAGAAAGACCTTCTCCCTGGCAGAGGTTGCTCATGCAGTTACTTCATGCCAGAAAGAAAGGTATCATCTTTGCAACAGTTTTGTAGTGTGGAACCCCATAGAAGAGTATTATTGAGTACTAAAAGTTACTATCTAAATGAAGTGTCCATAAAATATAAAAATAAAGAATTGGATCAAACCCGAACAAGAAATAATGTTATTATAATGCAGTGCAATGACCAAAGAAGTTGAAAGGCTTTCTTTCTCTCCTGTGTTCTGCACATAAATAGGTAAGCAATATGATTTTAAACTATACTGGCAGATTCCTCAGAAATTACAGCTGAGATATACCTGCAGGCTGGGACTAGGTTCCAAAGTACACCTGCCTGCCCAGACAGGCTAACAGGGATAACCCACCACTTCTGTGAGTTGAGTTAGGCTGAAATTGTATCTCTATACTACTAAGAGTCCCTTGTTTGTCTGCGTGTAACCTTTAAGTGGGTAAAACAATGCATTATAGGGCAACCATTTTTGAACCAAAGTACCTCAAATGGGCTAACTTACAGAATGTTTCCAAAGTCCTGGGACCCATGAATGTCATGGAACTGAAATTTTGCAAATTTTCTAAAACATTTTATAAAAATTATAATAAAATACTTTATGACATAATGCAAATTGCAAATTTCATTTCATGTTGTCAAGTCCTGATGTTTGACTGTGCTATACAGTTCAATATGGATTACTTGCAACAACAACAACAAAAAAGACTTGCAACATAAATCAAAGATAACAAAAAAAAACTTTCTTAAATAATAAGAAAAAAGTCAAGAAAACAGTTGGTCCACTAGAAGATGGCAAGGAAGTAATAGGCAGCAGAGAGAAAGCAGAGCTGCTTAACTCATTCTTTGCATCAGTCTTCACACAAAAAGAAATTATAGCCCAACCTAACAAAAACATAACTGTAAAGGACAAACTAGAAATAAAAATTAAAATAAGCAAGAAAATGGTAAGAGAATATCTGTCTGACCTCGATGAATACAAATCACTGGGACCCGATGGATTACATCCCAGAGTTCTCAAGGAACTGGCAGATGTTATCTCAGAAGCATTGTATCACATCTTTAAAAAAAATCTTTGAGCATCGGGGAATTACCAAAGGATTGAAAAAGAGCTGATGTGGTTCCCACCTTCAAAAAAA
>JANHJO010007275.1:0-11464 GCA_032468235.1 Pseudoxyrhopus heterurus | reverse complement strand
TTTGAAACGGAGATGAGCACCGCCCCCTAGAGTTGGGAATGACTAGCACGTATGTGTGAGGGGAACCTTTACCTTTATCTAGTGATATTGCTTATATTATTACAATGCTATATTTCCTGCATGGATCACTCTGGACTAGACTTTAACTTTATGAATAGTTGGAATTATCTATAACACTACAACAAAGATCCTTTGGTTTACTTCTTGTAAATTCTCTTTTACGTTCCTTTGAGGGGGGAGGGATCAACTGATTTAAATTTTTAGCATTATTATAATTTGTTGCACAGATGTTTATCCTGGATTTGGCATTTTTATCCACCTATCGAGTCCTTCCCAGGGACCTACAGTACATTGTTATTACTATATTGCATTATTTCATTTGACAGATGAAAATAAAATACAGCAAGGTGTCCTATGGATTAAAGGGCTTAATTAACTTATAATTAATTAAACGGAATTGCATTTGACCAAAGAAAATACAGGAAAAAATCCCATGGATTAAAATTTGTGACTCTTCTGGAGGAAGGAATAGAAATGCAGACTTCATGCCACGTAGAGAGTCTTTTGCTGCTTACAGAACTACTCCTTCTCTTATTACTGGTACATATTTAGCTTGAACAGATGTACAGAATATTTAAGTGACCCAAACCCTCTTTAGAGATCATACAAGCTGAGAAAATCACTTTCTCTGCTTCATTTTATGGGGATATTTTTAAAAATCGTTTTTACTAAGCCAATTACACTGTGCTCTTCTTTCCATGATTTGTACCAACCCAATGGCTTTGGGTTTGAGTGAATACATGAAACTTTTAAAACATCTGATGTGCCTTCTGGTGTTTTATGCTAAGCAGAATTATCAAGCACAAAGATGAGGCAGCTTGATCTGAGCAGAACAATTCTAAATGATGTTTCTAATGGCACTAATATGGAACAAGGTTTGGTTTTATACTAGTCAGCTTTGAAGAGCAGTGAGTTGGCCAAAGTGATGGAATAAATGGCTGATAGAATGGGCAAGATGGAATAAACAAGCTCCAAAGGTATACAGACTACCATATAAAGCCACCTAATGAGTAGGCAAATAAATATTATAGTTTTCTTAAATGCAGCTTTAGAGGATTGTGAAGTATTTGTCCTTTCAGCTTTTCTGAATGTTTGCGTAACTTTTATCACTGAATTTTATCAGAGCTTTATCTGAGTTTTATTGATACAGAGTGAGTACAGGTGATCTTCGATTTACAACCATTTGTTTAGTGACCATTTGAAGTTTAAATGCCACTTAAAAATTTTTACTTATAATCAGACTTCACACATACAACCACTATGTCAACCCATCTTGACAGCCTCTGTGTTGCCACACTGGAGCAGAAGGATAGGGAGGGGGGATTTTAGATAGATGGGATTTTGTAGTCGAAACAAAATGCTTTCTCTTGGGAATCAAGGACATTCTCACACCTGGTCAGAGGAAGGAGTGCTATCGCCAGGCAACTAGACAGCACTGTGATTGGACCATGTGACTGATTGTTTTGAGAAAGTGTCAAACTTTTACTTTTAATTAGGTGAAAACCACGGGACCCTTCAGAGTCGGTTTTCACCAGGTATGATATATCCAATAAAGCTAATCTTTGAGGAATCTACCTGCCTCGGAGTTTTGCTTGATATGGGTCTATTATTTGGAACCCTGATACACTGCAGGATCCCCATAGTCATGTGATCAAAATTCCAATGCCTGGCAACTGGCATGTATTTACGGCGGTTGCAGCATTCCGGGGTCAAGTGATCACCTTCACCACCATCTTCTGACAAGCGAAGTCAATGGGGGAAGGAGAACTCGGATTCGCTAAACGGCCACCTGATTTACTTAACAACTGTGGTGAGTTGTTAAATCGTGGCAGACAAGGTTGTAAAATCAGGTACGGCTCACTTAACAACCGCCTTGCTTAGCAAAAAAAATTATAGTTTCAATTATGGTCGTAAGTCAAGGACTACCTATCCTATGATTAAATGCTTTTGAAGTAGGACCCTGCATTGATCTATGGCAACTCACCCTGGCATTTACCAGCAGATCCCAAAATATTTTCTGCCTAACTTTGGCCTAAATAGAGCAACATGTTAAAGGAAAAACTACTTGTTGTACAAAGAGTGTTTACTAATGGACAAGCTATTAATTCAGTAGAATTAAAATTTTATTGCGGGGGTGGGGAGTCAAATCTCCTGGATAAGACATTACAAGATATGACACAGGCCTCTTTCCTGGACCAAGATTGCTGAACTTTGGTAAGCCCTGGCCTCCCAATGCTCCTGATAAAACACTACTTCCTTATTGCATTATAAGGCACATCTGTCCATGACATGGTGATGGATGGGTGTGTGCACTTGGTGTGTATTACTGAAACCTGGCAATGGGATATATAACTCTGTTGGAAAGCTGCCTGGCTTGGTTTTAGGTCCTACAACATTACAACATCAAGGTCAGGGAAGAGAAGTCCCTGAGATTGTGTGACAAGGAACACTGCTGTAACTAGTTGCCTAGCAGTGCCCTCCCCCCATTGTGGTTTGGAGTTCCTGAGGGTTTAGTCAATCACAAGCTTATCAAACTAGGATATATAGATGCTATAAACCTTTGCAGCAGCAGAGTACCAGTTAGAATAATCTGCCCCAGAAATCTAATGGATTCAGGTTTCCAAAGGGTGAGCATTTCCTTGACGATTTGGCAAGGAGTTCTAGTCTCTGCCTGGTTAATCTTTGAAACTTGGAGGGGGCCTAAGATTGTACCAGTAAGGTCTCCTCCCAGGCACCAACCCCAAAGGTTTACTGAAGAGCTAAGGGAGATGAAGTGACTGAAAAGGCCCCCAGTTGTTAGTAGAGGAAAACCAAAAATAGATATGGCTAAACGCTGGTAAGAGTCTGTACAGCGGTGAAAAAAGAATTCAGAGCGGTAGTGATTCAGCAATTCTTCTTAGCATTTACACACTATCGACAGATTACTTCCTGTTGACTCTGTTCTGAATTATCTAGTCCCTTAAAAAAATTTGGATGGGGTAAATCATGTGCAGAAATGGCAAATGAAATTGCAGGCTTATCCACAGATAGTTGTTCGTATTCATTCTGATTTGGATGCTATTTGGGCACAACCTATGGTGGCAAACAATGTGATATTGTGATATAATCTGGAATTATTTTGACCTTGAGGAATCTAAGTAAATAATTACTCGATAATAGTACGGTACATACAAGAATGTGGAGTAGCTGCTCTATTAGCATTTTCTAGTTGTACACTCAAGAATAAATGTGTAATAAAATGATTAAATTAAGAGACCCAATTTAAATCAATTATGAAAATATGCTTTGAACAAGTCCTTAATGCTATATAGTCTTTATTCGCTCTTAACAAAATACACAAAATTCACTTATCATCATTATTTTACAAGTATAAATAATGCTCAGTATTCAAGTACAATCAAGTGCTGAAATTCCTACACTTCATGTAAACACAAACTAGGCTTTCTATTTCATATGCTATCTTCAGCTCATCCACTGTGCCCAGAGCCTCCCAACAGGGGGCATCATATTCTAGTCTCCCCTCTGACTGCATTCTTTCAAGGAAAAATATGAAGAGTGGCAAAGTTTTTAAGTTTCAATGACACAAATGTACTGCTTTTGGTACAGTAATTACCCAAGCACCCTTTCTCCTGTAAACATCTGGATATTTAAATTGATTTAGTTCAGCTTAATAGATAAATATTTTCAGGAAAAAAAATCCTTAATTATTAAAGCAAAACTTACACATCTGTTTTAGTCATTTACAGCACTCTTTGCTCAAAGACCAAATAATACTATAGTTCAAATCACTTTATGGAAAATACCCATTTAAGCATGTTTACATTTCTTTGTAAGTATGCAAAAAGAAAAAAAATACAAATCAGTATTTGAGTTAGACTTCAACTAACTAGCCCAGACCAAAATGCTTTAATTCACCCACTCGCCTCTCAAACATATTGCAATACAATCTGCAGTTTTTAACATTCATTGGAGTGGCAGTCTAAGCTCAGAATCAGTCCTTGAAAAAGTAACCTCTTAAAAAAAAAATACACGTAGCTAAAACAAAGAGGCACTTATTCTCCCTCAGAAGTTTCTTCTCTTTGGTCACCTGGAGGAGGGAGGGAGGTGGCAGGCGTTGTTTCCGTTGTTTCAGTTTCCTTTGCTGGTTGCTCTCCCTCCGCGGATTCAACCACGTCATCATCTTGTTTGACTGTTAAATCCTTGTTATTTTCCTGTTCTGTCTCTGTCAATGGGGGAGCTTCTTCTGAAGGTCCTATGAGACACACATTTTAATTATACAAATTGTATTTATTTATATATTCATTGCAAATGCCTCTCTATGCCACTTTAATCGTGCAACTCCAAGCAGTTTACAGCATAATGTGCAATACCTATTAATACACTACAGGAAGTCCAGCTGTACATCCATTCATTCAGCAATCATTCGAAGTTACAGCAGTACTGAACAAATGGCACTTATCCTGGTCCCCAAAGTTGCACCCATTGCAGAGACACCCCCCCCCAGTCACATGATCAAAATTTGGGCACTTGGCAGCCCTCCCACACTTATAACCAGAACACAAGGACACTTCAACTACCCTCCATGCACCTATCCCCCCCCATCTCTGCCCTTTCAGTAGCTCTGGTACTCCTTGGTGGTGGTGGTGGTGCTGGGCCTGAGGTAAAGGCCCAAGGCCTTCTGCAGTTTCAGCCAGCCATCACTGCCTCAGGGCCTCTACATCTGCCCTAACGCCATATGCATGGAGGCGTGCTCTGCAGGCCCTGCCACACCCAGCTGACTTTCACAGTCTTCCTACGGCTAGCCTGGTCCTATGCAAGGTAGCTGCTGGCTGACCAGGCCGCCTTCTCAAGGTAGTTTGGGCTGTTCTCCCAATGCTTTGGAAGACTTCTTAGGCCTTCAAAAATCTCATGAGAAGGTCATATCTATCATTCTCCAAAGCTCACGGGCCAGTGTCATGATGCTTCAGAAGGCCTGAGAAGCATTCCAAAGCACCACAAGAATGGCACATGCTATTTGGAAAATGACAGGTGTGAGCAGCCTTGGGAAAACAACCAGCCTTGCATGGGGCCAGGCCAGGCACTCATCAGGAAGACAATGAGGGCCAACTGGAGCAGCAAAGCCAACAAACACAGAGTAGCATGGCCAACAGAGGCAGTAGAATGCGAGAGGTTCAAAGGGCAGAACTGAGATGGGGTGGGTGGGAGAAAGATGGAGGGGGAATTGAAGAGACGGCAGTCATTATTATCTTACTGAATCTTGGGGCTGAGAGGGTGAAGCCGAGAGTGGCTTGGATCAGAATGAGTCCTCACCTAACAACTGGTAGCATTCTGTTAACAATGGCAACAACAACTGCCAGACTCCTCATTGCTAAGTGATGCAGTCGTGTGACTTCATACTTTATGACCTCATCACTTAGTAATAGAAATTCTGGTCCCAATTGCTGTCATAATTCAAAGACTACCTGTATACAGTATTAAATGAAAAATATCAATAACAACCATACTATCAACATAGATTGGACATCATCATCATAACATAAAAGCTTAATGCACGGGTGCAAAACGCGATACGTCACGAAGTCACAATAACGTGACATATTGTGACGT
The DNA here is from genome assembly GCA_032468235.1 of Pseudoxyrhopus heterurus. Taxonomy (NCBI): domain Eukaryota; kingdom Metazoa; phylum Chordata; class Lepidosauria; order Squamata; genus Pseudoxyrhopus; species Pseudoxyrhopus heterurus. Next base: position 5,797 of record JANHJO010007275.1, on the reverse strand, counting down.
AGCGTGACTTTTTTGCCTTTGCGGAGCCAGGGTGGCATGGCCAGCACGTGACGCATCCGGCCCGCAGGCCGCCAGTTTGACAGGTCTGGCTTAATGTAACACCAAATGGCCTAAATTATGTGACTATCAAGGTTTTTCTCTCTTCCCCACCACCCCATACACCAGGGAAGCAAACTTTGAAAATTCTTTTTCAAAGCAGAGTGGATTTTTAAGTGTCATTTATGGCCCACAGTATAATTGTGTTGGTGATACTGTAACTGAGGCTTGGGTGGGGGTGGGACTGCAGGGGGTTTAAAGAACAGTTAAAAATCAAAAAACAGAAATCTTTTTAGTGTCTTTAAATGTAATGACAACAATAAAAGAAAAGCAGCTGCTAAGCTAGCTGGTGTATACTACTGCTGCTTTTAGCTGCCTATGGAGTATTGGTATTCTCTTTAGAGTCCTCCAGCCTTGCCTAATATAGGAGAAAGGTATTCTGCAGAACTAATCCTTTTGTGAAGCTTCATCGTCTTCCTGAGCAGAGCTGGATAAATTATGCTGATTAAACAACAAAGGGCAGCATCAGCAAACTGAGGTTCCACTGTATTGAAATTCTCCCGGAATCGTTAATACTCTTCTGGAAGTGCTGTTCCCTGTACTGAACACACACAGGCCACATTCCTTCACAGGCTAGTAATTATAGTCACTGAAGAATTAGCAAAGGAACTCAGAAAATGGGAAGGTTTATTAGTTTGATGGGCAAAATAATGTCTACAGTAGATCAGGAGGGCAGAGACCCATCCTAGGCCAACTGATGTGTTGGAGAAGCTGATCACCAATGGAGGGAAGGGCAAGAAAGGCAAGAACCAGCATTATCAAGGCATGTTGCCTCCGATTCAACAGCCATCAATAGCAGCAGCTGGTCACAGTCTGTCCACAAATTCATCTAGTTTCTTTTCAAATCATCCACATATCATTTTCTACAACTGGCAATGAATTCCTGTTTAATAATATGTTTGTACGGAAAAATATTGCCTTAGATCATTTAATGCTTGTCATTACTATAGGTAAACTTGAATTCTAATACTGTAAAGAGGGAGCAGCACATTCTATCCATGCCATGCAGGATTTTACATACAGAATACAGAACCTCTAGCATGTCTTCTCTTACTCTATTCCATTCCAAGCTAAAACTCTAAACCGGGGGTCCTCAATCCCCGGTCTGTAGGCCGACACCAATCTACAGCATGCCAGAAACTGGGCCGTGCAAACAAGCAAAGCCCCATCCGCGGGATGCAGGCAGCGCATGAAACCACACCCCCTCCGATCTGTGGAAAAATCTCTCTCCATGGAACCAGTCCCTGGTGCCCAAAAAGGTTGGGGGCTGCTTCTCTAAACTATAGTGTCTTATGAGGGATCATTCTTTCTTGCACTTCTTCTAATTCTAAAATACCATTTTTTTAAAAATACAATTTTTCTAGTTAAAAAACTAGAACTGTACACAATACTCTAATTGTAGCCTCACCATAGATTTGGGCAAGGACATTAAGCCAGTACAATTCCCTCTGTAATGACACCCAGTGTGTAATCTGCCTTCTTTGTAGCAGCTGCAATTTACAGCAGTTTAAAGCATTTTCATTGAGCTGCCCTCCAAAATACCACCCTTTCTTGGTTAGTGACTGCCAACTCCCACCTCAATAACATACATTTCTTCTATCAATATGCAGTGTTTTACATGCACTTATGCTAAACCCCCTTTGCCATTTTGGAAAAAAAATGGAAAATTTCTTTTGGAGCTCTTCACACAATCCCTTATTGATTTTATCATCCAGCCTGAACAGCTTCAGATCATCGCCACACAGCCACTTTTCAGGCTCCAAACTCCAGATAATATATATATACAAATACATTTCCTAGAGAACCCCACTTTGCTCAACTTGCCAGTGTGAGAATTGTCTATTTATTTCTGCACTGTTTCCTATTTTTAATCCAACTGCCAATCCATAAGAGCACTGTCCATGACAGCTTGGTTGCTCACGAGTCTTTAGTGAGGGATTTGCTAAAAGCACTGAAATACAGAGTATTATTTCAAGAGAAGTTTTGTCTACTTCCTTGTTGACTCCCTCAAAAAAGTGTAGAAGGTGCACAAGATCTGTTTGGAGAAGCCATGTTAGTTGCTTTTCGGCAAGGCTCATCTCATTCATGTATGTTTGCTTCTCTGCAATAATGCTGTAATACTTTCAACTGTTTTGTCTGAGACAAGGGTTAAAGTAATTGCTCTCCGATTTCTCTTAACTATTTTTTTTTAAATGGGATCACACTGGCATCTTTCAGTATACTTTTTTCCACAGAAGATTTTAGGTACAAAAAGAACAGCAAGAATGTTCTAGATAAATGACTTAACATAAAAACATGTTTGTGTTTGCAGTGACATGAACATGAACGGAAGAACCCAAAGAACTTGGAAAAGTCACCAAACAAAACTATATGGACGGTTATCAGCCATTACAGTTATGGTAAATACCAACTTTATTTTTCAGAAGCAGTCTATGGCTGCTTTCATAGCTATCACGCTAACTCGGGATTTGTTTTAATGATGGCTTCCCCAAGAAGTCAAAGACAATCTTGAAGAATAATCACTGGACTGTTTTGCCAATTCCTGGTTTCTTTTTCCTTCATCTCTTCTACTGACTCCCTACTCTGGGAAGAACACAAAAACAAATAAGGATTACTTCTGAGTAGAAATATTGCAAGTCAGGATTCATAAACAAGGATTTGCAAATCATGGTTTCAAAGTATGTTTTCTTGCCCTGAAAGAAATCACTGTGTTCTTTGGATTAAGTTTCCTTATCAGACTAAGCTTAAAAAAAATCAAACATGCATATTATAGCTTAGTATTATGGCCAAATTAAACCTGCTGCTGAACATTACACTGAAAAATTAACAGCAAGAAAGGAGTGTTTCTTTTATGCCTTGCTCGTGTGTCAGATGCTCCTTCAATTTAATCTAAAAGGGCTCTTCCTACATCCTTGTAAATTATCTTAACAGATTTGAAAAATTGCTTGTTTGTGCTGTATGCAAAAATATCAACCAGCATTGTAAAAGGTTAAAAAAGTATTTTTGGTCATCGTCATCATTTCTTACAGTCATCACCAGTTATGTTTTCCTGCATATTCTGAAGAGAGTCTTCTGCCTAAAGCCTCACAAAAATGTTCTACATATTATTTCCCTTCATCTCAGGGTGTGCTCTTCAAAGAAGAAATCAACACCCTAAATTATATTTTTTTACGATGCTTCTTTTTCTTGTTAGCCAAATACAAGATGCCTATAGCATTTCAAATTTATAAAACTTCTTTAAAGGAATTTTGGCAAATTAAATTTGACAACTTCTCTCTGAATTCCCCATTTTTAAGCAAGTCTGTGTTACTAGATTTTGGGGAAACATCAAAACTAACATTTCAACTTTTTCATTTAGAATAAAAGCTGGACCTTCAATTCACTTCAATCCAATGACATGCCCAAAACTATGAGATGTAACCACATGATGACCCAAATCCCTTAATTAGTGAATACAATTCTTAATATTGATAATTAATTAATAGAAGAACCCAAGATAGATAGATAGATAGATAGATAGATAGATAGATAGATAGATAGATAGATAGATAGATAGATAGATAGATAGATAAACAAATTTAAGGATAAAACATCAGATAGCAAAGAGAAACTATTTCTGAAACATTTGAAAAGGCTTGGGATGTTCCTGTAGCTGCACTTTGCCTTCCAATATCATCCCCCTCAACCAAGAATTCTAAATTGTAAGGAATAAAGAAGACTACATAAATTATCATACATATATGATCCAAGATAGCATTCTTAAAGAAATCAATATATAAGATTTCTCTGCAAATCCCTCAAATCATTTGACCAAACTATGCCGATTCTATTTTCATTGAAAAATCTACATCCTATCTTCCTATCTACATACCTTCTTCCGTTTCAGGCTGTTGTAAGTTTTCCTCCTCCGGCTGCAGAGTTTCAGTCATGCTCTCCATCGCAGCAGCTGGCTTCTTTTCAATGTTGAAATCCGGAAACCGTGGAGCTTGTGGTCTGGTTTTTCTTGCAGGATTCAGGAAAAAACAGTAGGCGCACCGAAAGGCTGCACAAAAGATTATATAGGCATACCCAATGAGCTCACTGAACATAAGGGCTCTTGTTTACACTGGTTATAATTTATTTTTATTCTTTGATGTTACTCTTGAGAACACCAGTTTTGGTTAGTGCACTGGTTAAAGCCCTTCCTGGAGCATCATGCCCCCATCAGTCACCCATGGCCTCATTTATCTTTCCAACTGATGGCTGCAATGCACTTTGCTATTTTTGAAGACTACCCAGAAAGTGCAGAATGCAGCACCTACTGGCAATGTCTACTGACAATGAGCATCGCCAACACCACATAGGAATGATTTTGCAGGCACTGCATTAGTTATCATTCAGCTTCCAAGTACAACTCAAGAGTGCCGGCTTTAGCATATAAAGTCTTTTTAGCTTAAGAACAGGGCAGCTGCACCTCCTCCCATTTCAGGTAAATCAACTTGTCATGTCTTGTTCAACCTGATAACTAATGCTGAAAGGGCTTCACCCAAGTGAGATTAGTAGAAGTAGGGGAAGGACAGAGCTCAGTGCTTTTCTGGGCATGCTCCAACATTGCAACTGCACCCAAACATTTAGACAGTCCTGGTCAAATGGTATGTTTCCATGAATCCCTAAGAGAAAATAAACATGTACACTGTACAAAATTAAACTCATCTTTCTGTAAGATTGAATATATATATACAACTTATGTGCTATTATTTACAAATTCAACGTAAGAAAAGAGTGATTGTGGCAGATATGGTAGGAGTAGCACTTTGGACACCTCTCCAGTCAGTACTTTGTAATACCTTATTGACGCCTTCTAAATGTTTATTCTTGCGTTTGGAATTTTCTTCCATTCTGCCTTGCAGAAGTTTTCTAGCTCAGAAATATTCTTAGGTCTCCTTGCTTTGAGATATTCAAACAGATTCAAACCTCTGGTACTATGAAGGTGAGTTCAGTATCTTTAATTTTGGTAAGCATTTCATGGTTGATTTAGAGGTATGTTTTAGATTACTATCTTGGTGAAACTTTTTTTCATTTTGAATGTATTCACTAATTGTGAGATATTATATTAGCTTCTATGATATGTTGATATTTAGTTCAATGTATACTTCCTTCCATCTAGGGGTGGGATTCAAAAATTTTAGCAACCGGTTCTCTGCCTGGTTGCTGGGTTGGCGTGGCCATGGTGGGCGTGGCCTACTTGGCCTCCTGCACCACGGTGGGGGAGGCGTTTTCACCCTCCCCAGGTTCTGGAGGCTTTCCTCAAGCCTCCGGGAGGATGAAATCAGCCTCCCCCGGGCTCCGGAGCCCCTCTGGACTTCCGGAACTTCCGGGAGGCCTGTTTTTCACGCTCCCCAGGTTCCAGAAGCTTTCTTCGAGCCTCTGGGAGGGCAAAAATGGCCTTCCCTGGGCTCCGGAGGCCAGAAATGGGCCCGTTTCCGGACTTCCGGAATTTCCAGGAGGCCCATTTTTCACCCTCCCAGAGCCTCCGCACGGGCCCTGCACTTACTTGGCATCCAAAATGGGCATGTGGAGATTCCTGGGAGGGGTGGGAGGAGCAGAGCGGGATGGATGAGGCAGGGTGGGAGAGGCCAGCCAGGGGTGGGATTTATGGGTTCGCCGAACTGGGCAGACTCTTAGCTAAAGGATTGCCCAAACCCGTGCGAACCTGTAGCAG
>JANHJO010007273.1:307734-320496 GCA_032468235.1 Pseudoxyrhopus heterurus | reverse complement strand
AGCTTAAATGGACTCCGGGGGATGGTAGAGGACAGGAAGGCCTGGAGGAACGTTGTCCATGGGGTCGCGATGGGTCGCACACGACTTCGCAACTAACAACAACAATCTCAAAGTGCCAGTTAGATTTTTGACCAGCTCACAGTTAGAGTCAAAAACATATTTTAAGCTAATTGCCTTATACCCACCAAGCTCCAAGGACTTGAGGCTGTATTTACTTGAATGCTAAAGCCAACATGCAAGAAACAATATTTTGCACACAATACTCTGGTTTATATAAAATTTAATTATTTGTTCCGATAGCTATCACCAAGTGGCACATGCACACTTTTCTCTCTCCAGTATGAGAATCTATTTCAGCAATAGATATTTATTCATTGATGGCAAAAGGAATTTTTAAAAGCTTTTTTTGATCTATTTCACAGACCCTGAACAACCCATTGGAGATGGAACACCACAACCATTTTTAAATTGGGAACCTAGTAAATTAGAGCCACCCATCCATGTGAAGTAAATTAAAACTACTCTAAATTGACCTATCCTAGCTGAGATGAGAATTTGTGCTGAGTTTGGGAAGCAACTATAATTACATACTGGAGAATATATAGTTCCAGTCAACTACTAGAAATTATCTGAAATCCAACCAAGAAATTATTGCCTTCATTCTTTCTGGTATTAACCTGCTGTAGCCAATGTAACATTTGTTAAAGATACAAAAAAGAAGAAGAATAGTGTTTTAATGTTTGGAAAATATCTGAAGAAAAATTGGTTCCACTCATTCCTTCAGCCAAGCATCGATAAAAGCACTTATCTCACTTTATTTACAAAATCAGGAACAAATGCTAATGAATCTGGTTTTGTATATTAGAACTGCCCCAACCTGAGTTCTGCAAACTAAGCAGAATATACTACAGAATATACTACAGGGAAATAATTGTTAACCTGAGTTGTCTATTTAAGTCTCATTTTGAATGTATTGCAGCACCTGAATCAGTACTACATAAAAACCAGCTTTTATCTGGATTTGCATATTATCCCCCGGGATAATTTTCACAAGGATTGGAATGGATATAACTTGAGGCGAAATCTATAATTGCTGTGCTGCATGAGAAAAATATAAAGAACCAAAAGATAACATCAAATCCAAAAATCTTTTTCATGATGAAAGACAAGCTATCTTATAAATACAAATTGAAACTCTAGAAATTATAGTACTTAATTTATGAGGCACCAATTGCTTTTGTCATGTTGCTCATAAATCTCAGTGGAAAATGAAGTTTTAAAATGAATTTATCCTAGAGAAAAATATCCTATCCATTTTGGAGAGCAAACACTGGAGGCCACCAAAAAGGTACTTTCTGGAGAATCCGGCTAATGGGCAATAAGGACGCTTGTGTGGCTGGGAGCTTTGTGGCATATTGTAAGTTGGGTGCACAAAAGCTGAGAAATCTTTTCCAAACAACAGTCAGTGAGTCATATATGAAGCCCCATGGGGTTATTCTATTGCTGTGAAGGGGAAATCTGAAGGCCGTGAAATCACAGCCATCATATAAACTGTTATTCAACTGGATAGATTTGGAAAACACAAAAGTTGGGGAGGCGGGGAGAAATAGTCAGCATTACAATTCCCACCTAGTATTTCTAAACTAGTATGTCCCTTAGGGACCATTTTCCTGATGCAAAAAAGAAAATGTAAGCACACCCCCAATTTGGTGAACAGAGTCCCTTATTTTCACTTCATTTCTGTTTCACCGATTCTGCACCTTGCCGCATCTAGCAGCTCTGTGCAAGAGCCCACAGGTTTCTTTCTCCCCAGTTCTAAGAATGTTGAATGCTGAAGCTGAATTATGGCTGCTCATGCATTTTTAATTCTCAGTCTCAGCCAGCCAGCCAACTCGCTCATTTTCTTCACCTCATTATCTACTATTCTGGCCTCAATATACTTCGGACTATAGCGGTGTATTATCCAGACAAGCAAACTGACAGCCATGCATATTTTCATGTAAACCAGACTTCATGATTCTGAAACCTTTCAAATGTGTTAGTCTATAATTCTCTCTGTCTCCTCTAGAAGAATTATTGTCTAAATCTATAGCTTGGTGACACACGCTCCTTAACACATACTCGCTAACTCAGAGAATGTAGGTATTTGACAGTTTAAGTGTAGAGATGTAGCTTAGATCAAGAAAACAGCATTCTTATGAATAAAGGGTTATTTAATTGTAGGGTCTGTCTCACAAGGAAGAACTTCTGGAAATGTTGATGATTGGAATTTGGTAGTTCCAGGAGCCATCAGTGCCTATTGGCCAGAGCTAGTGACCTACCAGCCTCTGACTTCATCCTGTGATACTGATCTATTGGCCCCCTGAAACTATTTATCTTGGCTGGTTGTCTCTGGAATCCAGCTATGGACACTGAATTAGTTTCAATATGCTGCTACTTGAACCCTATATCTGAACTCTGCCCTAGACTGCCTGAGAGTTACAGGTTGCTTTCTCTAGAATTCCCATTGAAGATGACCATAAGCCATATTCAGTGGCAATTCTTGGATGAATAAATAAACACATCAAGGACACCAGATTAGGGATGTCTGACATCAATCTTCAGCAATATTGATTATAAAACTTGGAAAGCAGTCTAATCAATGTTTTAACTATAGGGAAAGGAATGGCAGTTGAGTGGCTGCAAAGACCTAAATGACTGCTAGATGGCTTGCAAGAGTTAAGCCTTTTCTGCTTTTCTTTGCTCCCATCTGGTGGTCATCCAAATCTTTGGATGTGTGCTATTTAAAGATGAAGTAGGTTAAAATGAAGTAAAGTATACAGATGATGTAAAAATGGGTGGGTTGTTTTACTTCCAATTTAAACCAAATCAGAATATTTCCTTTAAAAAAAAATTCTATTAAAGAATTATTTTACAAAGTTAAAACCAATGCAAATTTAAAGAAAAAAAGGAAAGGAAAGGTGATAAGGAAATAAAAAAGACAAAAAGAGAATGTGTGTGTGTATCTGTGTGTGTGTACACGTATACATATATAAACTACGAATATAATTTATCAAATTATAAATCAAGGACCTCTTAAATTTCAGCTTGTTTGAAACAAATATGTTTTTAATCTCATAGTTAAGAATATATGCATAAATGAAGGAGTGGCTTCTGATCATCTTTACAGCAGTTATAAATCAAAGTATTTTCCTATCACCCATCAATGCCTGAGAACAGGCAGACAGGCCGAGCCAGTATCTGCTGCATGAATAATACATATGCAGAATAGAAAAATAATGTAGCAAATAACACAATGTCCAAATGCAGCCAAAGAAGAGCAACTGCTTCACAACTTCTCCCAGCCTTCTGGAATAGTTTCACGCATATCATTTCACTGAAGAATACAGCAGGCAATGGTGGCATTACTTAGGCAATAGGTCTTCAGCCAGAGCTTTGCTAGCATTCGGGTAAAGAATCCATCAACTTTTGTAGGAGATAACCAGGCTGAGTCTAAGGGCAGGGTCAAATGCATCATTAATTGGAATCTCTGGGTCCCATAAGAGACCTAAATCCAGCTCCACCCTCCCTCCCACTGAAGTCCATTGACTCTTCTCTAGCACCAATTTGCCTTGACCATTAGTAGATCAGATCCTGGTATATAGGTAGCATGAAATAAACTTGTAGTACTTTTGGTTCCTGATTTCTTGTACCTGACATCTTTCCATATTTTTTCCCATTAGTAAGAGCTGATCTACTGTTTAAGATTGTTCTCTGCATCCATCTTATAGTTCTATTTTTCAATCCATTCAGTTACTAGACTTCGTCTTTGGATGCAGGCCTGTTACTTTTACTCTGACAGGTTTTACTTGATCCTTAAAATGGCTTTAATAGGATTATTAATATTTGACAACGGCTTGAGCTTTTCACAGAAGTAGATCTTTAGAACAGAGCATTTTAGAAACTATTCAGGGAAATAGGCTACCCTAAAGGTGGGGAAAATAGAGCCAAGGAGGAGAACAATAGGGCCAGGCCAGAGAAAGAAACACATCTTGCTGGCATTAAGCTTTGCTGTGCTAGATCAAAATAAAGCCAACTAAATTCTATATTTGGTTTCTAGTAGTGGCTCAATAGAAATCCTGATGAAACTCCTAGGCAAAGGGGGAGAAAGATACTAGTTTCTGGTAACCAAAGATTAATCACATGGCTACTGTGTTGTAACCAATATTAGATACGTCTTTATTCAATGGATCTGTAAAATGTGTGTGTGTATTTATATTTAAGGGGCTGACTTGCTTTTGCAGACTTCTCTGTTTAAAGGAAGAATTTCTGATCTTTGTCATTACAATTCTATTTAATTTGGTCAAAGATCCCCTTAAGTTTCAGCATGTTTGAAACAAATATGTTTTCAAATCTCATAATCAATTTCTAGCACCCTACTTTTACCCGGAGTCTTTCTCATGACTCCGTCTTCTACTTTCTCCCCTCCAATTCTCAGCCAAAATCATGCAGGATTGGAGCAGCATATACATAAATGAACTAGAAAACATTGAAAGATTCATTGTAATATTGTGGAATTGTCACTTTAAATCAAACAGCTGAATCTGTTTGATGTATCAAACACATTGAGTTCCATCACATTCACATTCAAAACAGTTTTGTTTTTCAGGCACATCAACTTTTTATCAAATAAACAATTTGAATCAAATCCATCTGAAGGGTTAGTTTGAATAAAGTCTTCCGTTCATATTCTTAGTATTTGTTCCCAGTCTTAAAAGAATTGACATCTGAAAATGCTAAACTGTATTTCAGAGAAAAATAAATGTGTAATTACTTGTTCCCAAACATATCAACTTTAGAACTTTGTGAAAACATATGTTTTAATGATGTGTAATTTACATTGCATCTCCAGCAACACAAAGATGTAAATACCTCTTTTAAATAAATACAAAGGGGCTCCCTTAATTCTGAAATATTATTTTTATTGAACAAGCTAAACTCTTAGAACTACTGAATTGTTTTATAAGGATGTTAAGAATTCCAATTCCTTATTCCATTCAGTATTTTAAATTTGCATGTCAAATTAATTTATCAATCACAAATATTTATATAGACTGGTTAAAGGGAGTGTCTCATAAGAATTACTGATCACTTCTAATCAGCTGAAAACACCCCCAGCCAAATGAAGATGTTAATTTTGTTAATGATGTAAATATTGCCAATGGGCAGTAACAAATAATATTTACCTTTAGCAGAGGAATGATAAAAACTCTCAATTATCATAACTGATTTAAAGGAAAAATCCTAGCATCCTCCAAATATACCATATAACAGCAGTTTTTTTAAAAAAAAATCAATTATAAAATTTGGTTTACCCTATAGCATCTATCTAACATGAGAAGAAGGATTTAAAAAGCAATTTTCAAATAATAATGTTGATAGTAATTTTTGAATCAATACAATAATAAGAGGAGAGACATCTAAGCTACTATATTTTGAACCCAATTAACTGAAGAACCTTTGTGGGAATATTCCAAAAGGGGCCCTTGGAGGAAGTCTCAGGCATATTATTCTGTTGTGGGAACTGCATGGTTGAAAAGCAGGATATAAGTAAACAAACACTGAAATCTCCTTGCCTAACCATCCATCCATTCAGGAGGAATATGTCTTTTACACAACACATTTAAAATGTTCAACAAAGTACTGTGGTAAGAAAGACTGAATTTGTTAAGACCAAAATGTTCTCTAAAACGTAATGGAACCTAATCTACATGACATGGAATCTGGCATAATTTGGAACCTCTACTGAACTGACTTGGGAATCACAACTTCCTTTTATCATTAAGTGTCACTTGAACAAACTGAGACTGTACAGAAAGCTCTGACAAGGAATATAAGCAAATGTATTGTTTGAACCTTTATTTACCTGGAGAGTATATTAAGAATTCCAGATGCTGCTTTGTCTCAGGTAATGGTTTGTCTTGGGCTGGCCAAATAGAAGCAGTAGGAATGATGACTAATATATCTTGAACTAATATATCTTGAACTAATATCCCATAATTCTTGAACTATCATGGTCAATGAATGAGAGATTGTGGGGAATGAAGCTCAGCTCATCTAAAGGCTGGGTTCTAAACTGAGTTTCAACCAACTTCAAAGTTGCAGTTTAAAATGACCAGTCAGAAACCTGCCTAAATAAAGGACTAATCAGAAACCAACTCTACCAAAATGACCAATCAGGATCAGGTACAAACAAAGAACCAACCAGAAACCAATCCATCAACCAGCATCAATCAAAAACCAGATTAGCTAAAGACCAAACACCAGTCAAGACTACAAGGCTACAATGAAAGGAGCCCAGTTAGTCCCAGTTCAGTTGCCTGAGGCTTGCATTGCAGATCACTTTACCTCTGAAGATACCATCCACAGTTGCTGGCAAAACATCAAAACATCTAGACATCTGTTATCTAGATCATGGTCACTAACCCTAAACCCCAACCCTGCCCAACAAATACACTTTTCTAGTCTGATGTGGAGATATTATGGCTGAGCTTATGCCTTTTCACTAAAATAGGTGTTCTAATACTATACAGATCTACAAACCCTGCTATATCATGAAGCATATATGTCCAATTCTCCTAAAACTATACTTGCCCTAAGGATTTCTTCAATGTCAAAGAGGTGAAATTACATAACTGAATCTAGGATGAGCCTGTGAGCTTGTAACTTCTGAACTGTGAGAGGAAAATGTAAAACTATGGTGAATTTATCTAGCCTCCCCCAACTCATAATGAAAAAAGATGCCCTGAAAATACAGGCTATGAAGCATAGTGCCCATTTGAAACAGAATCTTTTCAAGATCAAAGATCTTGAGTTATCATGATAGCGACAACAAGGAATCTTTTCAGTATTCTAAAGCTGCAGCTCTGGAATATCAAATTAGGGTCAATCAATTTTTTCCTTTGCATTATTTTAACCAAGAATGTGGCTTCCATCAGTCATGACATCTGGTAGCTGAACAAAGCTCAATCAGAACTACCATAAGCTTAAAAATGATGTGGCATCATCAGTACCAATGCATTCATTTCTAAAATGCTACAGAAATGACTTCATGTGACTATTGACCTATTGCTTTATAGCCCTCAAGTGGTTTCTAACTCAATTCCTCTGCATGTTGCTTGTGCCCACGTTTTGACCAAAATAACTCTTTCTTGCATCAGTTGGGGCTCAATTCCCAAAGGCGAAATCTCCCCTAGGATGAATACTAATAAAAATACCTTTCTTGGCAGCTCTTGATATATTTGCATTTGTATGCTTTTTGAACTCTGCTTTTTCCTTCTCATACCCATTTTATTAGAACTCAGTTGGCTGGAAATAAATCTAAAAACACATTCAGAGAGCATATCCCTTGGACCAGAAAATACACAAAATACAATTGTGGTTTGTGTGTTGAAGTGACCCAGTTTCACCCAAAGAAAAAAATCCCTCCTAGAGCAAGAAGAGAAAACTTGTATGTTCTCATTAAAAGGTGCTAATTCAGTAGCATTTTCAAAATAGATGCATACAAGTAAATTTGAGAGGGAAGAAAGTGGCCTTTAAAAGAAGAACCGCATCTACAAATCATTCAAGATTTTCTGGAAGCAAGTACCAGCAAGGCCAATCAACTGAGAGCAAAAGGCAGACTCAGGTAAGCCAGTACATTTTTAGACAAACTAAGAAGATTGGTAAAGCATGGCCTTAGGTACACATGTTGTCCCCAAGTTAATTTTTGTGGTTTACTAAACCTTCTCTAAGCTTGTAAACACTTAAGGTACACTTGTAAAACTAATTAATCATACTGGGTAAAGGTTTCTATTAAATCTATATGTTTGTTAAATCCAAATATATGTCCTTTTTGTCAACTTGACAACATTTGTGCAATTGGAGAATTGATATAAATGATTGTATTTGCAGGACTTGACTATAATGACAGGAGATCTGAGATCTGTTTAACATATTTGACTGTATTTGACCTCCTCATAAATAAATTTTGGTCCATTAACTTTTGAAGTGCTGCATTTGACTACCCTTGAATTGATGAAAATTGTTCAGTTGTTAGACCTGCCTCAATCTGATCCCTTAGGAAAGAAAGACCCTCAACTCCATTGGGTTGAAGCGAAAGGTTCTTTTACTAAAAAGACGTTGGCTGCAGTAAGGTCAAACTTTGGATTTCATACACTCAAAAGATACAGAAAGGCTTCCCCTCATCCTAGCCCTCCCCCCTAAGACTAGTCCATCTTCAGCCAATAAGAACTCACCAAGATGTTTTGAGAACACTGAAATGTTTTGGGGCAATAGGCATTCTTTCTCAGGGTGTCTGGCCTTGAATTCTAGTGCAAACTGGTGCCACGCTTCTTGGGACTTCATCACCTGTCATTTTCCCCTTCCTATTTCCCATCACGTACACACACAGAGCTTTACTGTCCATTTATCCAAAAGCCGTGGTGGCGCAGTGGTTAGAATGCAGTATTGCAGGCTACTTCTGCTCCCTGCCAGCTGCCTGCAATTTGGCAGTTCAAATCTCACCAGGGTCAAGGTTGATTCATCCTTCCATCCTTCCAAGGTTGATTAAATGAGGACCCAGATTGTTGGGGACAATATGCTGACTCTGTAAATCACTTAGAGAGGGCTTTAAAGTACTGTGAAGTGGTATATAAGTCTAAGTGCTATTGGTGTCCCACCACCACCACCCTTTCTAGCCTCTGATGCCATCCTCTGATAGCAGGATGCCTGTGAGGCACCAAATTGCTCCTGGCAGACCTGACAACAGCTCTCATGTTCTCTGGTCACAGTAGTCACCTATATCATCTACCTTGCTTAAGCAGAGATAATCCTTCTGCATACAAAGCGTCTGTCTGCCCACTGAGCTATGGACATTTCTCTAAACGTCTTGTGGTGGGTGCAAATGAGTGAGTTCCCAGGTTTTTCATCATAAAGGATTATACAGATTTGCTCTTAGGTAACATGGCTCACAACTAGTACGGTAGAACATTTACAGCCACTAGAAAACAATGGTGTAAAAATATTTCTGTAACAATAATATTTGTCTTTACTTTTTCATATAAAATTCCAGTTATTTAGAATTTAGAGTGAAACATATTTTTCATGAAGCATAACTTCTAAGTCAAGTATTTTAGGATTTAAAATACTGCAATTACATCAGGAGATTTCAAACATTACCTTTAGTGTATTTATTTTCTACACTTTTTAAAGAAGGGTCAAGTGCTTCACCTAAAGGTACAAATGACTTTTCTCCCAGGGTAATAACATCAATTGAGGGTGTTGAATGATCCTCTTGAATGTATCTTGTGCTGGTAGGTTGTTTGATCGGTAGTTGGGAGGCATATTGTAATATAATTTTTATTATGATGCTGTTGTGTACACTACCCAGATGCCTGTAATGAGGATACTATAAAACAATTCTTCTAAAAATAAATATTTTCTTTTCTGGTTCGGTTCAGGTTCAGCAGGCATGGTAAAATTATAGCAGAGGCTTGGCTTAAATTTGAGTGAACAATAAACTTCCATTCCAGAATTAGTTTCCATTTGATTTCCTTTGCTGGAGGAAAGAGGGATAAAGATGTGCTTTCTGATTGGCAGAAGGTTATTTTTTTTAAACAAAACAAAACAAAGGAAATATTTCTATTGCAGTGTCATTTCTCCTGCTAATGCCCTACCCATGCATCAGGGCAGCTTTTATAAATGAACTGACATGTTAAGAATAAAGCAGAAGATGATAAGCATTAAAGAAGTTGGACAATTGCCTCAATGCACATATACACACTGACAACCTGCAACAGAGGTGACTTTTTATACGTGCTGGATTCCCTTGAACAGGCTTATTGCATATTATGAATTTCTCCCAGAATTACACTTGTCATAACCCGCAGGAAGATCACACAGAATAATTTCAATAAAGGGCACCTTATGCATTTGAATGTCCCCTTTGCATGGCAGCCATTGCAATAAGTCAACACAAATTGGCCATTATTTTGGTTGCCACTTGCTTAGGAAGCATGGGAGATCTGGGTCTCAGTGCTTTCTGCACTTTCAACCCATTTTCTGTTCAGCATATATCTTAAGTTTGTATAATTTCTTCCTGAAACAGGGAAGGGCTCTCTATGCACACATATTAGCAACCTAGCCCAATTTCCATCTGATGCAAATCAGCCTGGGTCTACGACAACTCGCCATGGCCAACTTGCCATGGCCAACTCGCCACAGTTAAGTTGCTGCAGCCAACTCGCCGCAACCAATGCACTGCAGGAGAACTCGCCATGGCCAATTCGCCATGGGACAACTTGCTCTGGGACAAGAGATACAGTAATATTGAAGAAATAGTGGAATAGAATAATTAAAGAAAGGATGCCAAAGGAGGGACAAAATGAAATGTGAATGACAAAAAATGAAATGATTTTTTAAATTATTTTAAATAATTAAATTGAATTGTTGAATTGTCCCACAGCGAGTTGGCCCATGGTGAGTTGACCATGTCGAATTGTCCCACAGTGAGTTGGCCATGACGAATTGGCTGTGGTAAGTTGGCCATGGTGGGTTGGCTGCTGTGACTTGTCCCATTCTGATCAGGCTATTATCATACCGTTACACAAAAACAAATAAAATTAACTTGATCCTACAATTTGTATGCCTATTACTTTACTAAACATAATTTAAATAAACTCTAAATCAGATTTTTAAATCTAAAACTAGTGGATTTATTTGGTTCTCCATTGTTCTGCACCCAAGGTTTTCTTTTTGCAACTTTTGTTGATTTTAGATCTGCTTTTGACCTGATACCAAGAGAGAGACTGTGGGGGCAATTTGAGACATAAAAGTTATCAATAAGCTATTGGAAAACCAAAATTTTGCTTTTTGTCCAACATTCTCATACAATTCACAAATGGCAAATATTAGGGACACAAACTGAGCAGGTGTACATCTATGAATACCTTGAAGTGTAGTTCCATGCTTCCCTATTCTGGAATGATTTTTTTTTAACCAGGCAAATATCTCTACAGGTATCATAACAATTTGCCACTCAAAGGAGCATATTATATCCTTGCAGCTTGCAAGCTAAGTCAGTCCCCTCAGCTTCTTTATAGCTCTCAAATTTTCTGTTCTGCAAAGTTTCATATTCTTGAAATTATTCAAAATAAGTTGCTTTCACAAACTATCAAAATGCTATCTTATAAGTAGAGACAACTTGTTGGATGCTAGAGCATGGTTTCTTTCTATTACCTTTTGATTAAAGTAAACCCTACTTTCCATATATGTCATCCCATGCATATTTAAAGGTCATTTTTTTATCATCATGGCTTTAAAAAGCCATGGATAAAATTAATTTAGTCGGCTTCTTTATGAAAAGTCTGGACTCATTCAGTTTTGATAATGCCAGAACTGCCCTCAAAAGATGAATTTGGTATATAGATCTTCAACCAAATTTAAGCAAGGTGTCCCATTCCAGTATTTATCAGATTTTCCCAAAGGAATTCACTCCAATCTCTTATTTATCATACATCATGATTCTGAAATTTTGTAAGATTTTCACTTTTACCAGGTTGGATGCATTGCCCTTAGCAGTCCTTTTGGGGTATTTTAAGAGAACTTCCATGTCTCTTCAATTATGTTCATGTGATGATGGCTGAATAGAAACTCTAAGCCATATGCTACTATAGTGTATCCTATATAAGAACATTAAACAGACCTTCATTTATACAATCTTGTCCAGGCAGGGAGTATGATTTCTGCTTATTGTTGTTGTTATTTTGGACAAAGACTCAATAATGTGCTGCCAGGTTGCCAGGTTTTAAACCACGATCTCTACTATAAATTGCACCGTTAATTAACTGTGAAATTCTTGATATTATCTGGTTCGGTAATGAAACATCTAGAAGCAAAGAACCAGACTCAGAGAGCACCAAGGATTTCACAATTCAACCCTGAGCAACAAATATTCTCTTCTGTTGGAACCACATATAGTCATCAAATGCTTCAGAAAGCATGAAAAATGGAGAAACATCCATATATGTAGGCAAGCCTCTTCCAATGAGCCTCTATTCTTTCTGCATGAATGTCTATAACACCATGTCCTGCCTGCCAATCTCAGATACAAACTTCCAGTAAGCTGCACAACCAAAACCAAAGGAATTAATAAAACCCAGGTTGCAGAGAGGCCACACACAGTCAATTCATCTTATCGGGGTTGAGCTGGAATTTTTTGTTCCTCATCCAGGGGACTTCCGGGCAGCACCAAAGACTAATCCACAGCATCACTCATTTTACCCAGATGAAGATATATAATTGGTATTATCCACATACTGATGATATCTCATCCCATGGTGATAGATGATCTCACCCAATGTTTTCATGTAGATGTTGAATTTATGTTTTACCAACAAAGAAATAAAGGGAGACTAGTATAGATCTATTTCAAGCTAGCGGAAGCAGTATACTCCATTCCATAATTGGGTAGACCAGGTTGCCCTGATAGACTGGTCTCACCGGAAAAAAACATTTTTTTCATGTAGATATTAAAAAGGAGTGGAGAAAATATTGAACCCTGAGCCATGCCACAATGCAGGGACTGTGAGCTGGACCTCTCACTCCCTGTCAACACTGATTGGGACCAGTCTTAAAGGAAGGAGTTGAACCAGCACAAAACTGTGCCATCCCACCTCCAACTGCCTAAATCAGTCCAAAGAGATACCACGGTCGATTACTGTATATACTCGAGTATAAGCCTAG
>JANHJO010007273.1:236020-256074 GCA_032468235.1 Pseudoxyrhopus heterurus | reverse complement strand
TCCTCCATGTAGGAGCTTATAGAGCACATACACACATACTTACACAACCACACTTCTCTTTTATAGATATAGATTTGGTTTCTTCCCCCCAAAAAACAATAACCTCACACATACTTTTATCTTTCCCAATAAAAAAAACATATACATCCTGATACCATTGGGAATGGACCTCAGGGTTTCATCTGCTACTGCCATTTCCCCCCAGATTGGCTGCTGCTGGTAGAGAGTATACTTGTGTGTGTAGGAAAATATAGAAGCTGCCAATTTTTGTGGCAGCTCCAATAACCTAATAACACAAAAATTGATGCAAAAGCTGCAATTAATATATGAATAGAGTATAATATATGAATAGAGTACTGTTACAAATAAATTTAACAAATAAAATAAATTCCAGAAACTCTCCCCTCCCTTCATATTCCTTACTTTGTAACTTAACAATTCCAAAGCATTATGAATCTTTGTAAAAGGTTAGCAAGATGTATCAAAACCGCGGGAAATTCTGGATGCCATAGAACAGAGTTGGAATAAAAACTTTGCATTTGCTCTACAAGTTGCAATTTTCAGTTTTGTTCTGAGCAGTAGAAACCAAAAAGTTTTTCCCCCCAAGATTTAATATAAACATTTTAACAATATGAACAATAACGTATTGAAAACAACAATAATGCACACTCTTTTGGAGAAATGGAGTTTGCTTATGAATCAATTCCTGTTTCCATTGAGGCTGACCTGGTTTTTTTTTTTTTTTTGACTGTGCCAATTATATTGGACTATGACACTTCATAGCATATGCAATGAAAGGCCTATTATTTATATAGTATCTCCTTGCAGTCTGAAAGTCTCTTACTGAGCATCCTGTTACCGGTGAAAAGGCAGTAAGTACATCAGAAGGAATTCTCCAGACAAAACAATTGTCAGCTAGTATAGCAGGAATGTTATTCTTAGCAGCAAAGGAGGAAACAATATCTCAATTGTTGTTTGCTTAGACTGAAGCAAGACCATATTTATAATTTGATATTGACCATTTTTGTTGTTTATTGTTTTGTATAAATATAATGTAGATGCTTTTGGAAAGTAGCCCAAGGCATCAACATTATATTTATACAAGACAACTGAATTTCAGCTTTCTGTTCCGCTGAGTGGCGAGAGGGAAAGAAACTCTTATTAATAGAACACGAGCAGTATGAAGTGAAATGAGTAGCTTCATTATTGTGGTCAGGAGTAGTTAGACACCAGGAGTAAATGCTATTTTTTTCTAGAAAGAGCTCTTCTGGGTCTGGAACTGAAGTCTTATAACCATGGTGGGATTTCCTAACATGGTGCCCATGGGCATCAATGTACCTGTGGATACCTCAGTTTATGTCCACGAAGTCCCTGGCCTGCTTGACTTTTTATCAACCTCTCATTTTGACCCAAAGGAGAGTAGATGCTGCCATGCTGCTAACACTGGATACCAGCCTCCAGTGTTAGCTTTATTGCCAAGAAATTCTCAGGGCCACATGATCTTTCTTAATTTCTTAATATGTATATCCCCAAAAGTGGGTTTTTTTTTTTTTGCTGTGGTTAGGGATCAAATTGGGGACCTTTTGGAGAGAATGGATGCGCTATACTGTGGAGCTACAATGCCATTCCATAATGCAGAGAAGAAGCAGAGAGATGCATTTCTGCTAGATAGATAGTATAAATGAACAGCTCATTTCTTTTTTAGACTGGCAAGAATATTTACTATCCTGGAACAATTGATTTTAATTGCTTATTACAATGAACTTAAGAGTGCGGTAATATTATTTGAAGCTTATTGAACAATATTGCATAGTTTATCGTGAAAAACATAGCTTATCGTGATACACACACCTACAAGCACAATGTGATCATAAGGACTAGGGTGATACAAGAGTTTTTCTTGTGTTTCTGTGAGCCTTGAAGTTGCCAGTGTACACAGCTGTCTCTTACTCATTTCTCAGTGATCCTGTTTCAGCTGGAGTTTTATTGGCATTCACCAGGTGAGCTGGCTATTAGAAGAAATGATAAAATCCTAGTTTGTTGGTTCCAAAGCCAACCACAAAGACTCTTATATTTGTATTTCTGACTATATTTGTAGGGATTAAATAACTGTCTGAGTGCAATACTAACTCTTCCCTTCCCTTCCCTTCCCTTCCCTTCCCTTCCCTTCCCTTCCCTTCCCTTCCCTTCCCTTCCCGTCCCTTTGGATTTTAATTTAACAGATTTTCTGGTTAGCCTGGAAAAAGTTATGCACATCATTTCAGGTTTCCTGTTTGGCTTGTACCTAGCATGCCTTATTCAGAGTGGGAGATCCGTGTTTGATCACAGTTCTGTCCCACTTGGCATTATTCTGAGTGCTGAGGGTACCCTTCATCACCTTCAGTTGTTGACAGTTATGATCTGAATGGTGGTTCAGCTTATCTGGAGTTGCATATTTGGAAGAAGATGTTTAAGGCTATGTAATCTAGTTGCCAAGAAAGCAACATGAGCAAGTCATCAGGACTCAAGTTGTACTTGAAGGATTTTTGTTAAATCTCCAATTGTTTTTTCAGATAGATTCCCAGAACCATATCACAAAAGTGACCAGGGTTGCCCTTTTCTTTTTCTCAGTTTTTTTTAAGGGATATCAGATTTAACAATAATATTTAAAACATATAAAATTAAATTGGAAAATTGCAATATCAATTCTTTGTGTTTTGCTGTGGCCAGAAAACAACCCAATATGAATGGAGGTCATGGTATTTTTATTACCAGTTCTTTCCCACAACATGTCTCTTCATCCCTTGCAGGAAAACAGTTAAATATCTTATCTAATAATTTGCTATCCTTTCAAAGCACCACAAGTCTGTTGTTAAAGGTGCTTTTTTCATTTGAAATAATTAGAGTGGATCCTGTGGAAATCTGTACGTTAGTCACGAAAGCGACTCTCACTTCCTTTGCTGTTTTTTTTTTATATTCAGGTTAGCTGTTAAGTGTGTTGTAGCTTGCAGCTGGTTACAGGTAGTCCACAACTGAGGACCATTTTTGGAACTGTAATCTTGATAGTTGAGCGAACTGGTAGGTAAGTGAGTGGTCACATGACTGCTAAATCATGGCACTTCTGGTTGTGGTTAAGTGATCTCAAAGGCCATTGAGTGGATGGAGATAAGGAGTGTGGGGTGTACCGGGGGTGGGGTGGGGTAGATTTTGTGATATATATGTGGTGCAGGCTGCGTGTGAGTGTCTCTCTATGCCCAGGAGCTGAAAGCCCTCCCAGCCAAAATTCAAATAGGATTTTCAGCCCCTGAGCAGAGAGATATTTGAATGCGGCCTGCACTGGGTCTCCCCCATCATCCTGAGGCACTCTGCACTCCTTACTTACCACATTGCCTCTCTCTGCTCAGAGACTGAAAATCCTCCTTGGATCTTGGATCTTATCCCTAGAGGCTGGTTGAAAGAGCTCCCTGCCTAAGGATTTCAGCTCCATGCCTGATTGGCTTTTGGCAGAGAGCTGGTTCAGCCAGTCCCTAGAGCTGAAAAGGTTCCTTACCTGAAATTCAAGCAGGCACGGAGCTGAAATCCTTTGACAGGGAGCTCTTTCAATGAGTGCCCAGAGACAAGAGGGAGCCTTCTTGGCAGGTAGCAGCAGCTTGCAACCTTCTCAACTATCTTCCCATTGCATTTCATTACAGCCAAAATGGTTGGAAAAGGTGATCACATAATCACAGAGTTTTTGGCAACTGGTCATAAGTAAGACAGTTTGTTAAGCACCCAGATGATGGTCATGTAATCACAGGGGGTGGCGGTGTGATGTTTTGCAATGAGTAGAAATACTTTACAAGCCATAAAGTACCTTTTCCAACGCCATCGTTGATTTGTTTGCTAAATTATAATAAAAATAAACCCTTTTGTAAAAGTGAAACTTTGATGATCTTTTATTGATCCTGTATGAGAACCAGTCATTTTCTGAGTTAGAATAACATACTCAAAGTCATTAATTATATTTTAAAGAGTCAATAGTTGAATGTGAAAACAGGCTAAATTGAATCTGGACAAAATTACATTTGGGCTCAGTGTGATGATGGAAGGCTGCTATGATTTTCAAAATATGTTATTGCCAGCCTTGGTGAGAAAGAGTTCAGATGGCAGGTACATTGCAATTACAGGGTTAATTTTTCCCTCCTTGTTTTTTTCCTCAAAAGAATCTACTTTATGTGAAACATCTTAAATCCAGTGACTGCTGTACAGTCTGAGCTCTTCATCTCCAACGGCCATTATAAAGTTGCCATATGCCTCCAAATATGTCAGTGCAACTGTGATAGTTCAGACTCTGGATTTGCTTTTCATTTTATTGCATGATCCTTAGTTGAAAATAAAAATCCTCCTTCAGCTGGGGCATGAATGCTATTTGGACACATATGGCTCATTATAAAGTAAAGGTAGAGTTTATGCACCTAGAATATTGTTCCAAATTTGTGTTTCTAAAACTGAGTTTGAGGGTTTATGTGGGAGAAACAGTCTAACAAATTGCCATTTTTCTCAGGATCATTCCACGCAATTGCTTATCTTTCTTGGGGTCCAGTTTATGAACATGTAAAACTAAAGCAAATGTCAGCACAGTCTCTAGTTTTATAGCATTATGGTTTACTTGGCTCCATAATAGATAAAACATTTTGTTAGTTTTTGTCATTTTGGTGCGGGTTGCTGAAAGGTATTCAAGATATTGAATTTGCCATTAGTTTCTCCTGTAAAACTATTAATGAATGAAATATAGATGGTATGCTTCCTTTGGACATAAACATTATTGTTGTTAAGTTCATAGAGTCTGATTTTTCAGTATATTGGATTATGGTAGCTCAGTGGCACAGTTCCTCATATAGTAGATTCTCTCCAAATTGTTCCACATATGAAAATATTCTTCCATATTT
The DNA here is from genome assembly GCA_032468235.1 of Pseudoxyrhopus heterurus. Classification (NCBI taxonomy): domain Eukaryota; kingdom Metazoa; phylum Chordata; class Lepidosauria; order Squamata; genus Pseudoxyrhopus; species Pseudoxyrhopus heterurus. The sequence goes on along the minus strand of JANHJO010007273.1, from coordinate 251,167 downwards.
TATCTTCATGCTAATTTGCCACAAGTCCAAAAAGATTTGGGAGGATACAGAGACCATTCTGCTTTTGAGTACCTTGTTGTGTTAATGCCAGTCAGAAAACTCCCAAATTAGTATTTGGGTGGAAATTGGAAAGATGTTTGGGAAGAGGGAATATAAAGAGCCTTTTTTTTACCAGAACCACACTATAGATAAATTAAAGTTTTATTTTGATAGAGACAGGGACACAACCATGTATTTTCTTTGGCAACAGTGATGGTAGCTTGTCACTTTCTTCTTCTGAGATTCTTTTTCTATTTCTTAGTCCAAGTCTATAATCCTGAAATTTCATGCCATTCTTCCATTCAAGCATCAATCATGTTAAAACTTGCTTAACTTTTTGAGATTAGCTAGAGTCATCTTAATGCTGGTCATTATAAAGAATTTCCCCCTTTATCCAGGGATATGCCTGTAGGTGTTGTTTAGAAACCAACTTTAGTTAGGTAGTATCAGGGGCAGATAAGTCTAAGAATCAATTGCAAAGTTAATTCTTATATCCATACTAGATCATCCAATTCTTGACTGAGAATTCTGGGAATTACAGTCCTGACAGATCTAAAGAGCTCTAGGTTAGAAAACATTGATTATATACTCCGTCTCTTGTTTTAAAATATTCTCTTTTTGAACTTCTGTAATTCTTACGGAGAGGGCTTGAGAGTCATTTTCCTTTTTATCATTGAGGAAGAAGAGCCCAACAAGAAGTGGTTGGGTCATGGTGCTGGTACTAGCCACCACTGTAATTGACTAAGGTTGGCCTGGGGTAAGATAATAACACTTAGACTATTGTAGATCATTAAAATGGCAGATGCCCAGGACTCATCAGAATACTTCCAGGGAAGAGGACCTGGCAGAGAGGCTAATGCCTTCTGCTTGTGCTGGGCTTGACCTCTTAAAATGGCAGGTTTCAGTAAAAGCAAACCATTGGTGCTGGGATGCAACAATACTGTATATCAGTGGTTGTCTTGTGTGATGATTTCTGAAATTCAGCTATCATATTGAGGGTTTTAACCAGCACTTTTCAAATGTTCCAACCATTCCAGAACCTGCTAAACCTACAACAAGCCTGCTGTGTGAGTGGTTTTGTTTAACAGGATGATTATCTACATTTTGATATCTTTTATTTGTAAAGATTTCAGCTCCTTTACTCTAGTACAGCGATTCTTAACCTTGACAACTTTAAAATGTGTGGATTTTTAACTCCCAGAATTCCCTAGCCAGCATGAAATCCGCAGCTCTTAAAGTTGCCAAGGTTGAGAAACACGGCTCTAGTAGTTTGAAATGGCAGTGATGAAGTACAACCTCAAATGATGCATGGACGTGCAAAAGGAAATATGGTTCAGCTGTACTATTGTTCAACAATCTGTGAGTGTTTGGCACTGATTGAGGTGGTGATGAAAAAGCAGTGCCTTTTTAATACTGGATGCTTCAGAGTGAAGACGAGTCACTTTCATTAATAGCTTTTGCTGCCGGAAGAAATAAGTGGATTAAAACAGTGCCTTCAAGGACAGTGAATTGGCTGGAGCGTTTGACCCCATTGTAACTAGTAGCTGCTAGTTCCTGTTGTTTTTGAGGATTTGATTAAGCGTCTAGTCTGTTCATTGCAAAATGATGGGAAAAAGGGGTGGGGAGAGGAAGTAACTCTCCAAAGTGTATCTCCCGCTGGAGAGTAAAAGTATGTGACTGGGGTGGTGCAGTTGGGTGTGTGTGGATGTGTGTGTTTTTATAAATGTCCCCCTTTGGTTTATAGAGTATATCTGTATTCCCCCCTGCTGATTAATGGAATAGTGGAAGGGGAAAGTTTGTTCTGAAAATCAAATTTGGGATTATGAGCAAAAAATAAAAAATGCAAACACACACCAGTCAGTTCTGAGTTATTAATTGGTGGACAGGATTGGAATTTCCTATGCTGGATGATAAGTTAGCCGGGCTTTTTCTGGCAATACTTGTAGCCTGTTTAGCCAACGATGCTCTTTCCTGGTTCTGTTGTTAACACAGGAAAAAGCATCAGGTCGCTTCCAGTTACACCCAGTTTACCATGTGTTTTTAAATTAGGAGGAAAATCATGTTTGAAAATAGTGTTGTGCCAAAGCAATGGGAGAGAAGAGAGAAAAGTTTCTGCTGAGAATCTTCCTACAATTCTAGTGGAAATGGTGATGATGTTCTCGCAGCTTCACAGTAATAACCATGACTGATGCATGCTTATGGTTAAGCATTTTATATCTCCTGGCTTATGTTAGCGCAAATGTTTTAGCAGCAGTGGTAGCAGCATCTGGCTTGTTGGCGGAATCAGTTGTTTTGATGGCTCTGGAGATGCCTTCAGGCAAGTGGGTAGTTAAATGGCTCTGCTACTTTGTCATTCTAGGCAGTTTTCCTCTTCCCCCTCTTCTGCTTCTTCCTATTCGATCTGACTCTCTAATTTATCATGCCTTTTAAATTCAAGAAGTTGTGACTGCATTTTAGGTTTACAGGAAAAGCATTCTTTAATAAAAGATCTAGAAAAGAGATGGGAAGGAAGAGACGGCCTCTTTCGGTGAACATCTGAAGCTGTTTTTCTCTTAGCTCCCCTTTCCCTCCACCCCAAATTATCATGGTCTTCTCTTCATTTTGAGTTTTGGCAAACTTTTGTTTGCATTCAATTATCCAAAAGTTTTCCAAAGGCTACCTTGGCTTGCATGAAATGACACACTACAGTTGGGAAAGAAAGTCAGTGTTTGGAGAAAGGAATGAAAGGAAGAGGGAGCACAGATCAAAGATCTGAAAGGGGCACCTATTCTCTGTTATTCAGAGTGTAAGACAGGGAATTAAGGATGTAATGTATAAGAAAACAGATTCTGACTGAATTGCAAAAAAAAAATTAAAAGAGAGAGTACTCCAGAGCAGAGGTCCCCAACCTTGGCAACTTTAAGACCCCAGAGAGAGAGTATGGGGTCCATTTTATTGGACGTCTTCAGGCAGCATACAGTATGTTGGAAATGGTTTAATTTGAATTACTGCACTGAGCAGACATTGAGCTTCATAATTTACTTGGCCTTTTCCAGATCTACCATATACTGTATATTCACAGATAAGCCAAGAATTTTAAGTACTAAAATATACTGCCAAAATTGGTATCAGCTTATTCATAAATGAGCTTATCCACAAATGTACGGCAATACTTTTTAAAAATACCCATATATCCCATGCACATATTACTTCCATATAACCAACCCGACCATGAAAAATGTAGGTGGGTTTGTTTGTATGGGGCACATTTTTGGGTTAAAAATTCAAGGATTGGGTTATCCACAGATGGGCTTATACACAAATACATGTTGTATGTTTCTATGATTCTTACCTGCGCTCCATTCTTCTGCTAGCAATTTCCTTTTTCAGCATTGATTTCTTGGCAAACAACTTGAATCAGCGAAATTTTATCTATTTTATCTGCACTCAGGACAGATTGTCTTACATGTGAAATCTTCACACTTTCTGTGGATAAAAGAGTGCTTTCCATATCATTTCTCTTAAAAAAATATGCTCAGTTAAAAATAGCTTTGGAATTCACTTATGATCTGCTTTTCTAGGGAGGAATATCTTCCTCCCTAGGCATAATGGTATGTGGGAATGACCTTGGAAGACTGGGCAAAGTAGGGGTGGGCTGCTGGGGGTTCACAAGGGTTTGGGAGAACCCCTTGCTAAGAGTCTTCCCAGTTTGGAGAACCCCCAAATCCCACTCCTGGCTGGCCTCGCTCACCCCACCCCGCCCCTCCCAGGAGTCTCCATGCAGCCCATTTTGGAACACAGGTAAGTGCAGGGCCCACATGGAGGCGCGGGGAGGGCAAAAAACGGGCCTCCTGGAAGTTCTGGAAGTCTGGAAACGGGCCCATTTCCGGCTTCTGGAGGTCCTCCAGAGCCCGGGGAGGCCATTTTCACCCTCCCAGAGGCTCCAGGAAAACCTCCAGAGCCCGGGGAGGGCGAAAACACCACCACCCCGCCATGGTGCAGGAGGTCAACTAGGCCACACCCACCATGGCCACGGCCACCCAGCAACCAGGCAGAGATCCCCTTACTAAAATTTTTGCAGCCCACCCCTGCATCTAATCCAGGGATTTGGAATCAGTGGCATTCCAGATGTTACAGCAACGTGACCAAAAGTAAGGAATGCTTGAAATTGTAATTCAACAACATCGGGAGGAGTACAGATGTTCCTAGCCTGGTTTGCTATTTTTTGTTTTCAACTGATTTTTTGAAAGAATATTGAGGTTTCACAGAAACCTGTTTTTTTATTCTCCAAAGGCAGAATAAAATTTCCTGAAAGAAATTTCATCAGCATCTGTCCCTACAATGTTCAGTCACAAAAGGTATGGAATATGTTCCAAAGGTTGTTCTTAGTTAACCCTAACCTCACGGACATGGTGAGTATGAAACCTTCCTTCAGTTCTATATAATATGTTGGTTTTAGAAATTGGAAAGATTCCTTGGCACTTGAGTTGATTTGGAATAAGCTCCTTCAGAAGAGGGTTTCAAAGTCACTGATGTAAAAAAAAAACCCAGCACTGATTTTCAAGCCTCAACACTAAGTTAATGCTCAGCAAAATGGCCCACATATGTAGGTGAATGCCAGGCCTCCAGCTAAAGCATGAGTTGTATCCCACAAGTCTGTAATAAGCAACCTATAAGGCACAGGTAGTTGATCACTCGTCTGTATAGTACTGTGTTTATGGTGTGTTTACAACTGCAAAATATGTATTCTATTTTGCCTTGCTTAAGGCAAATTTGACAAATATTGTCAGGCTCCACTATAAGACTCTGAGGACATCTATTCAGAAGGCAATAGATACAGTATAATAGGAGAAAGGAGACCCCTTCATAACAAATATCATATTCATTAAGGTAATCAGGTCACCCCCACCACATAAAGTGTGGCCTAAGCAAGGCAAAAGGGCCTGAAAGAAGCATTCCTTCCTGCCTCTAGACACAGTTAGCATAACCACACTGAGATGCATACAAGAATACATTTGCCAAGGAAAAAAATATACAAAAAACCTTCTGACTGGAAGCTCACCTCCACTGGTGGCTGTCTTCGATGCCTCCTAGGCAATAAAAAATAGAATATACCATTATAACCTAGTGCTGCAACTTCAAACTAAGACACAGCCTTAGGCCACATCTCTTATATTCATCTAGCTGTATTAAGGAAAGAAAGAGCAAGAGAGAGAGAGAGGCCAGGCAAGGTTATGCATACTACAAAGGAAATGTGAAGCGATGTGCAGATCAGACCCAAAGGCATATGTACTCCAACATGCTATTCCCACTGTAGGCAACCTGGGGGAAATCCACCAGTGAGACATGAAAGTGATAACACCTTCCTACTCATGTTCCCCAGCAACTGGGATTCAGAGAGACATCTTGGATGGAGAGACAACAGTCTGTTCTTATTATACGTACATCTCTGTTGGTTAGAAAGCAGAGCACCCCTTAGGATTGGTAATGTAAACATTCCTTCAGCACAAGCCCACAAAGGATAGGGGAGATTGATATTGGCAAAGAGATGGACCCAATAAAAAATAACAGCGCCACTTTTTAAAGCCATGCATCTTACAGATCTGTGAGATTACTTATTTTGTGGTGATTCTAAAAGTAACAAGTTTGTTTTTCTTTTCTTTTTCTTTCTTTTTAATGTGATGGGTTCGCGGGAAATGCTTATCAAAAGCATGTTCGCGTTGCCTTCAGGTTGAAGGACATAGATCACCAATGTGGTTGTTGTGGCACTAATGCCAATACAGCTTGAATCTCGGAATTATTAATCATAAATGTTTTATGAACATCAAGCGGGTTCCTTCCACTGCAAATCAAAACCTTTTAGATGCATCCTGAAGTATTTGTTTGCTTGTTTGCTTGATCGTTTATTATCAGGAAGTTTGGTTCAGAGATCATCTTTTCAAGATCTGCCTCCAAATCACTATAGAAGAAATATACTAGGACATTCGATTTCAAAATAAAAATTTAGAATCCCCCCCCCATCACACTGAAAGATAGAATGCTGTTAGAATCACAACACTGTACTTAACACTTTTTTGTTCAATGCAATTTTTAGTGACACTCTATAAAAGGATATATGTATTCCTCTCCACAGTAAAATTTAAAGGCTAACTGATCCTGTGCAGGCTTCCTTAGGAAGTGACTACTTTTGAATTCTGTGGGACTGTAATCCTGTGGTCCCGCTATACCAACTGGAGCACCTTAGGATCAAAAGATAACCTCCTGTTCTCAGAAGTTTTAGAGGCATGTTGTTGTTGCACTCAAATGGGGTCATGAGAATATGCAGAGAACCAAAATGGGGTGAGTCTCTGCTCCTATGTTATAATTTTCCTGGTCCCATTTTATTAAAAACTGGAAAAAGAGGGTCCACGTTTTATTCCATAAATGAGTCTCAGAATTATGAAACTCATAGAGCAAACTAGAGGGAAAGACTTTATCTTGTGGGTTATTATAAACATCTTCTAGATCTCTCTGTCTCAATCTCTTTCTCTGTCTCTGTCTCTGTCTCAGCATGGATCTCCAAAACAGAGCTGCAACAAGGGGAAAACAGCAAATATATTGGAGGAAAAATATATACAGTATATAAATGGTCCCATAAATGTTCACTTACTAGCCCCATATCGCCTGTTGAGATCTGATCATAGAGATGATCTTTTGCACCTGTTCTGTGCATTGTCAAAGGGGCATAACATGCTGCCTTATCAGACACATCAGACCTGTGGTCCATAAGACAAGGATGTTGTACAGATATCGGTAAAGCCCACTACTTTGAAGCCTTCTGACAAATTTTGTAGCCAGTTTTAGCAGGACTTTTTTTTCAATCAGTTCGTTCATGTTACAAATCGCTATCTTTTTTTTCTAACACTATTTTTCTCTGTCTCTCTCATTTTTTATTATTCTTTGTTGTGTGATGTTTCTGCTGCTACTGAAATATATCTGTTCCCGAATAATGGTACTATAGCATTTACTAGTGGAAGTGTCTTCCAAACTATTGAGTTAGTTTCTCAAGGTGTTCAAAATTGTATGTGCAAAAAAAAAGTTTTCAAGAAAAAGAATATAATTTCTCTCTTCTAGCAAAGAGCTTGTGTTCTTGCTATAAATATAAATAAAATACAAAATGATGGTTTAAACTTCTATGTTTCTTAGAATTTCAACAATATAAACTGAAGAAAGCCACTTGATCATGTTAGAAACATAGTAGATATTGCACCATATTCTTTAACAAGTGATCACAAAATAACAAAATGTCCTAGCACTATAGTGTCTTGGAAACAAACAAGAGTTCCTAGGCAGAATCTAACCAAAATACATTCAATCACAGCCTCGATCTCATAAATTCCTGAAGCTGTTTGATTGCCAATTCAATGTTGCTGAAGAGCAACATAGAGAAAACACTGGCATTTCTTTCATTTGACAGTTCGCTTTCAGAGATACATGAAGCTTTGATGGAGAATCAAGTCCATAACCCATCTGCCTTTCTTTTAAAATTATTCTCTTTACTGATAGCAATGAAGAAAAGTTTTTCCTCTTCTACAGTTTTAAACCTATATATTGGTGATAAATGTGAAGAACGTGGAGGCTATGGAATTTTTCAGAACTTTTTCTTTTGCTGATATAATTTGGATTCAGCATTCTGTTATTTATTTTCTTAATATTAACGTTAAATAGATTACATAATTCTGCTGGTGCCATTGGTCCTATATGGCATGCTGTTTATTATTCATTATATTGCTAGCATATTTTCAGAACTTTACATTTAGTTCTGCTTTATATGGGCAGTAATTTGAACAGCCAATATTATATTTAGTTTGCTACAATTTTACTGTGCAGTCAAGCCAACAGTGCTGTAATTACAGCCGAACAGTTTCTTTTCTATGGATCAGTTTAAGCACCGTGTATTTGTGAAAAATGTGTCTATAAATAAACAGGCTCTGCCTGTGATTGCAAGATGCTGACACTGTTGGGAAAAGGCTCTGCCACTTGCTTTGGGTGACGTTGTTGCATCAGGATGCCAGCCAACAGCCCACGATGCAACTCTTTTGTGGTATTGAGATTCACTACTTCTCAAGTAATGAGACCTTTTGCATATACTAGAGCAGTGTTTCCCAACCTTGGCCACTTGAGGATGGCTGGGGAGTAAAATCCACACATCTTCAAATGGCCATGGTTGGGAAATACTGCACTAGAGGGATAGCACGGAAACCAGAGGAAAACCCATAGCATCATCTTCCAACTCCTCTCTGATTACTAAAGAGGAAGTGTGCTTTACTGTTTCAGCCTGCTAAAGCAGAGCATGCAGCAGATCAACAGGTCCCAGCTCAAGTAAGTACCAATTTGCTACCCAGAACGTTCCTGGAATAGATGGGCTCCACTACCATGATGGATCACTGAGTATATTTTAATATGCTCCAGAGTAGAAAAAAAATGTATTATTGAAACAAGTTGACAGACATCTATTTCCAGTGTATGTAAGCAAGTCACAACCACCCTAAAATTCCCCGAGTGCTACTGAAGTAGACATATTAGCAAAAGGCTCTTTCTTGAGATTTGGAAAAATGTGATGACTTGAGGCTCTGAAGGAATGCTGTAATTTAGTAATTAGCTTACAAGTCCTTCCGGGTGCAATTCCATCTTCGGCTCTAAATCATAAAACTTAACGAGTGGCTGCAGATGATCTATGTCATCCCTTGTGCCTTACTTTGCAATATATAGCTAACATTGGTGAACCTTGTGGATTTTCTGCAAGCAAGCCTATAACCCCAGTTTCATTTTTTCTTTTCCCTGTCTTCTGAACACAAAGCAGCTGCTAGGCCCCAGCCCTATAAGAACACTCAGTACAGCAGTCTCAGCCTGTGCCTGTTGTGTCAGTACAGTGACTCATTTGGACTATGTAATAATAGGAAATATGTGCATTCACATAAAAGGTATGGGGACAACTCAGTGATGTATATGAGTATTAAAGAAGTAACTTGAAATGTAAAAAAATAATAATAACCCCAAACCTATCAGTAAACTTGGGTGCAGCTTCCAAAGCCGTTCCAAAAACTTGGCAGTAAATTGTATTTTTAATGTCAGAAGCGAATTAAATGCATGACAAGTATGTGCTATTCCTAGCAACTACATTTAAATAATATAACTGTGATTGGATTAAAATTAAATCCATTTTACTTTTTTGCACTAATATTTGGAGGTTAAGTCCCAGCGTACTCTTCAAAGGCCTAATAAGTTCTTCTCTATAAAAATGGCTTGACTCAGGTTTCAAATAAACCTCATCAGGCATGATGTTGGGTGTTATACAAGAAGATTTATTGTTAATGGAGCCTGGCTTTCAACAGCTCCTACCTGCTCATCTCAAAAGACTGACTTCATCAGGATTATGCCATGACATTGGTACAGTTTTACCACGTTTATTTTGCAAACAGAAAAAAGAAAACACCCCATATACCTCTAATATTCCATGTGTTGTTCTTGTGACTGAGGTGTTAATGAAAGTCATGATGCAAGGCAGCCAAACTAGGTTTGCCAGCAAAGAGTACGGCCTGGTGACAAAGAAACCTGTGCATAAATACATGCTACAACTCTGGGGTCTAAGTCCATTATGGCGGTGGGACTTAATAGCATAAATACCATGAAATTTATATTATTATAAACAACGTCTCCAGTCACGTTTTACAACTCCTAGGCTGAAAAGATTTGCATCGTTCCAGCTTCCCTTACTGAAAATGGCTTATTATCGGGAGGAAATATCTTTTATTCCTAACCCTTAAAAAAGGATAATTATGCACAGGACCATCAACAATCTTGAAAAAGGCGGCGGGCGGGGCTTAAAAGTTTCCGGGTGGCATTGTTGGACGCTGGCCCCGCCTTTCCTGGGCGGGTCTTCGTCAGTTTCGTCTTTCGTAACTTTCCTACTTGGAACTCAACTGAGATGCTCAACTTGCGAGGAGCCGCGGAGCACCGAGCGCTCTCGGCTCCCTCCTCAGTCGACGGGATCCTACGGCGGACCGGGGCGCAATCCCTCCTCCTTTGCAACCCCGCAGTGCCCCTGGCCCGGGGAATAGCGGAGCGGGCTCCGGTGGAGTTTTGATCTCATCACCAGGAAGGCTCCAGATACCGGAGCGGAGGGCTCCAAAGGACCGGAGGAAGGAGCGCGTAAGAAGGGGGGGGAGAAAAACCCGGACGTTTCCATCCCTCGGATCCCACCGTCGGCCGGAGCAGATTTGCAAGTAAGTCCCGGTCGCGGCGCACCTCGCTTGGTGCAGTCTGGAGCGGGGAGCGGGGCTGGAGCTTTTCGGCGATCGAGCGCGGCTGCGGACCGACGCGTCTGCCGGGCCGGGAAAGAATTCTTCCCCGGAGCGTAAAGGGATGGCGCGGACGAGCGGTGCGCTTTGGAGAGCAGCGTCTCTTGGCGAAGATGGGGAGGACGAGGCTTCGCCGCGGCCGTCCGACGTGTGATGTTACCGCGGCGTGCGTTTGTCATTCTCTCCGCCCGGGCCAAGATTTTACTTTGGGGAAAAAGTGCCTCTTGAGCTCAGCCCTTGTGAACTGAGGTGTAAAAACAGAAGTCCCTCCCTCTCACTTGCTCGCGCTCCCGCTTTTTATATATATATATATATACCCCCTCTCTCATGCGCTTCTGTGCCTCTACTTAAGGGGGGTCCACTGCGCGCAGGTAAGCACGGCGGGCAACCGGGCAGGGAGTTCTGACGGGGGTCCTAAAGGCTAATTGGATGGCGGGACCGTGAACTGAAGAAAACCGGACCTCGCCAAAGTTGATCTGCGGCCAAAATCGGCGTTGGCAGAACCTGGCAGCTCTCCTGCTAGGCGCGCGCGCCCGACGTTGCGCGCAGCAATTGGGGGAGAGGGGAGTGAGCCCCTTCTATAGTCCGCAGCGCCACGGCACCCCCTCTTTGCCTCAGTCTGAGACGCGCTGCTGGACGGAAGGGAAGGGGGAAGAGGAGCGGGGTCTGGAGCCCGCTCCTCGCCTCTTCCTCCTCCTCCTCCTCCTCTGGAGAGCCTCGGACCGAGGCGCCTCTCTCACCGCAGTAGGGAGAAAGGAGTTGGGGGGCAGCTGAGCTGCGAGTTGGTCGGCGCCGCGCTGTATTCCTTGCGGGGCGGGGATCTTCTCTCAACACCTACACCGTCCCGTCCGCCATCACTTTGGTGCCCGCTTCTCCAAGCGCTCCGCCGCCGATCCCCGCGCACGCATCTTCCCGAAGGAGCGGGACGAAAAGGCCCTTGATCGGGGTGGCGGGAGGCTGGCTGGCTGCTGAGGATGGGACGATCCACTCACGGATCGACCGGAGTTCGTGCCCCCCCCCTCCCAAACTGGCATTAGCAAGTGTGACTTCTCACCACCATCCGCTCTCTCTCTCGCCTCCCCCTTTCCGTCGAAGCACCTGCTATTTTGATTTCCTTTCAACTCGCACTCTCGCGCTCATTTCCATGACAACAAGGAATGTCACAACTAAAGATTCCGTCTTAATTGGGGGAGGGGGGGATGGGCAAGAGGAGACCTGATCCAAAGTTTGAAGCCTTGGGTTCTTCTGAGCTCTATGATCGCAGTTGGATCTTGGATAGCGGGGAGTGGGGGAGTCTAAAGTTTGCCTGGACTGGACACTTAGTCGTCTGGATGTGGGTCTCTCGACCTGCGCTTTCTGCCCCTCCCTAATTCCGATCCCCGAGGCTTCCGCGAATGGAGCCGAGCGCCACCAACTTGGCTGCAGTGGCTAAAATGGGCCCGCAGGGTTGCTTTAACATGGGAAGTTAAGGGCAGAAAAGGAAGGCCACGAGGATGGCTAATAAGTGCGTGCATGCCCGGGAGCTTTAATCATCTACTGAACTAAGAAGGGACGGTTGCTGAGAACGAGAGATAAAGATCTCAGTTCCAGCTGATCCCGATAGATCTGGTCACATCTGCATAAGGCTGCACCATTCCTTCGCTGGGGGAAGGAGGTCCTTAACTACACGGTGCTTTTCTGACATTTTGACACATGGATAAAAGCAGTGACCTAAAAATAAAAAAATGTTAAATGCCTTTGATTGACATCATTGGGATCATCTACCTATTTGATAATGGTAAATGTGGTGGCAAATCCACAGCAAGCATTCAGAGTTTTAAAACAAATCTCCAACCACTAATTTGCCTATACAGATGAATTCAATATTTTATTTGCACTAACCAATGGGCAAAAAAGTGTTCGGAGAGGCTTGCCTGTGGACAGGTTTTTTTTTTTTTCAGTATACGTTGACGCATGTCAGAATCATATTCAACATTCAATGTATGTACTTCAATGTTTATTCAATGCTATGAGAGTCCATATTGGAAGGAAAGCATATGGGTGAATGGTACGTGAAACAAGGAGCAGAATATGAAATCAAATTCCAAAATCATTCCCTTCCATATGGAAACCAGATGATTTCAAATAGCAAATTTCTGACTCCTCTCAAGTCATGAAATATTAGTGCCTATTGACTTAAACAGTGCTGGGAGGAGAAATCTGGAGGAATCAGGACCTTCCAATCTGTCCAGCAACCTTTGGCCTGCTAAATGATGGAGTACAAATTCCATCGTTCCCAGCTCTGGATACAAAAATCAACCCATATTGTAAACAGATGTAGAAGAATTCTCTTTGGGCTCAACCATGTGGTCTCTGTCTCCTGGAAACTGACAGTGACAAATGCTGTTCTAATAAAAAGAGCTGGGAACCATATATTTTAAAAAGGACAGGGCATCATTATCTGCAGTGTTAATATTGAATTAAGCAGTTTACAGTATGTTTACATGTATTTATATATTATCAAAACATAAAAATAGCAAAAAAATAATAAGCCAGACACAATTGAAAAGACCTTTTTTTTTTCATTGCTGATTTTGTGGTGCTGTAAATCAAAATATTCTCTTTTTAAAATACAGGCATACCTCGGAGGCATTGCGGGTTCAGTTCCCAACCACTGCAATGAAGCGAATAGCACAAATCACACAGTTTTTTTTAAATTTCGTGGTGCATATCAGAGTTATGTTTACCCTGTACTGTAGTCTATTAAGTGTGCAATAGCATTATCTTTAAAAATCAATGTACATACCTTAATTAAAAAACATTTTATTACTAAAAATACCAATCATCATCTGAGCCTTCAATGACGTATAATTTTTTTTGCCAGTGGAGGGTCTTGTAAAAAAAAAAAGGCTATCATATGTGAAGCACAATAAAATGAAGCACAATAAAAACAAGGCATGCCTGTACAAATAAACGTGCCCTTAATTGGAAGTCCATTTGTTACAATTTAATCTCGCTGTGCATATATAGATGCCTCTTCAAGTTTTAATTCAAGAGTAGGCAGTCAGTGATCATCAAACAGCCTTCAACAAACTTTTGAGGGAATTATGTCCCTGCCAAATTCTTTTTCCCGTTGAAAGTTGTGGTTGTTTTTGCTTACTTAGTTAAGGTTGGAAAAAGCAAAGTTGTAAGGAGATACTACAAAGCTTTATGCGGCCATTTCACTTGTTATAGCCTACCACAAGTCCCTGCAAAGGACCCAAAATATTCAGTCCCACCAATTCTAACTATTTAATTTTCACCTGTGCTCCCTGTGGGCTCTTGAATGTCACAAAATGTAAATGTAATCAAAATTTTGCCCATGCCAACTGTAGTTGATTGATCTGATCATGTAGCATGTGACCTATCCTGCCTCAGGTTCCTGTGGGTTGACAATTCCACATATCTAAACTCCATTATGATGCCTTGGGAGACCGTGCTCCATTTGTATGGCATGGGGCTGATCAAATATTGGTGTTTTTTCCTCCCTAAAGACTCTGCCCCTCCTGCCCCTGCACCATATGATTACCAGCCCAACTTACTACTGTAACAGATCATGTACTATATGAAATATTAACACTCATCTCTTTAATATGAATTAATTCTCTTACGTTCAGCTCCATGAACTTTTCATTGATTCCCTTGCTTCATCATTCTACCGTGTGAATGGGATGGATTTCCAATCAGTGTCAGTTTGCAGTGAAAATCCTTTCTATCTTCTTTCTGTAATCAGAGTGCAATTTAAGAAATGTAATGAATTGCCTATTAAGTGCTGTGCTTAGAGGTCCCCAGATGGGCAAATAATAAGGTAAGGCTAAGCTTTTCAGAAACATAAAACAACTGCTTAAGAGGTCATGTGTTTATGTACCTATAATTAAAAGCCAGTAGGGTTTTCTTCCAAATAAAGTGATATTAGGCCTAGAGTCTCCAAATACCAATCTGATGCTGTAAACAATCTCCTCCCAGAGTATGTAGATATTACTCTAGTAATTAGAACTCAACCCAAAGGTTTCCCCATCATACACCCACTAAATGCATAGACGCTCCTTCAGTAGCTTTGCAATGATGGAAAGCTGATACAGGAACCAGCTGTCCCTTTAAACAGTTTCTTCCCTCTTTCATCCTAAAAGAAAAGACCATCTATATTCTGCTGTGGGTTAAATAAAGAATAGATACAAATTGCCCATGAAAAACAAATGAGGCAAACAAAAATAAAATAAATGAAGACTTATCATGAATTCAGTACAGTATGTTAGGGGTGGCTCTTTTTAAACAGAGTTTTGACATTTAATGCACAAATGCATTCACAAAACTCGGTAAAGATCCGTGTTTTCCTTTGGACTCTTTCAGTGAACAGCTTTGGTTTGACAGAACTAAAAATTCCACAAAGTCCCTTCCAAGATGCATGGAAAATTATAATTAATTGCATACGGTAAAAAAAATAATGTCATCTCTTGGCATTTTCACAAACTTTCTAAACAAGCTCCTTGAAGCAGAGTAGAAAGAAATACCGGTATGTATTTTTTTGTAGAACAAAGACTATTATAGCGGAATGGATATTCATTATGTTTTATTATTTCTCCAGCAGTTTCAAGTGGGTCTCTTTTCTCCTTTCACTCTCCGCTCCCATATCCCCATGTACTAAATTGGGATGTGAGGGACCATAAATGGTCCTAAGTCCCCCAGTGGAGTTTCTATTATTTTTTATTTATTTATTTGTTTGTCAAACATATATTGATAAAATATGGACATAAACATGAGCATAAGCTCA
>JANHJO010007273.1:133241-145321 GCA_032468235.1 Pseudoxyrhopus heterurus | reverse complement strand
CTTCACCAGCCTGCCAACGGAGGCCCTGTCCTACCTTCACCACCTGGTGGAGCTTCATCTCAACGTTCTCGCCCTCCTCCTCCTCCTCTGAATATGGATAATTCTGCTCCTTATTCGCCTGGAGAAGGGGCGGCGGATCCCCCCCATCCTCCCAAGTTCTTCGTCATACGTGTTTAAAAGTCAAATTAAGACCTAAAAAAAACATAAAGGAAAGAAGTTAAGTGGACTAGGGTTTTGTCTTTTTTTTTTTTTTTAAGACTTCACTGAAATCCTCGGGATGCTTTTGGTGGCACAATCCCTGCAGAGTAGGAGTGTCCTTAACAGTCCATTTTGGACTGAAAGAAAGCTTTTTTGTAGTTTTTGGAGTTGGTATTTCTAGGCCTTTCTGTCCTAAGAGCATCCCACTTATTTAAGGAGAATGCTGTTTTGAAGTGGGTGTTTGATAACAAGTTACGAAATAAGTACCGTAGCGCAGCTAAATAATGTGAGAAAATTAATATATTCGATGAAAATTTATTGTCTCTGATTGGCTATCTTCTTTAAGGTAAGTAAGCATAAAAACAAAGTATTTCCTGAGTATTTCCATTAATTATTTAGACTCTTAAGGGGTTCCCAACCTTTTCTATATCCCACACCCCTAGAGTGCTTCTGATATATTCTCACACCCCTTAAAAAAATAATTATATGCATATAATTATACCTGCACACTATAATTTTGAAACTTCTAAACCCACATTTTCACACCCTCAGGTGCGAGCACCCCCAGTTGGGAACCCCTGACAGAGTAATTACATCCATAAGTTCTAACTATATGTTTTGAGGTAACTTTTGCTGTAATAACTCTTAGTACATATTTTGAGACTTTTTTAGATTACTTTATAAGCAATAATTCAATAACACTACAATATATCTGCTTTCCCAATTTTAGGTGGTGCTGGAAGTGAAAGAACAGTATTTTGCCTGAAACTATTTAGAGACTTTGTGGCTGAGGTGAGATTTCTGTCTTTGTGATTTATGAATTCTAACACATGTGTTAATTTTATGTAGAACAAATAAGATAGATTAGCACAGCATTGTATCCTGGTGAGACCTGGGTGCAGTGTTAAATTATGCCATGACACTCACTGGATAACTTTGAGGCAGCAGAACAGTAAAAATACAGTTTTGTTTTACCATTAAAATAGCAACATAGTTGCCAAGGCTGCCACAGTGGTTTCCTTTGTCTCTTGATGTTCTATGTTTTGTGCCTTATAAATGAAGAATTCTGGCCTGAATAAGTAGAGAATGTGGTGTAAAAATCAGTAATAAGACCATCATAATTAATATTTGTGAGAATTATACACAGAAAAATACTTTTCTAGGAGACTTTTAAATATACCATTTGTTAGTCTGATGAATGTTGCAGATTTTGGGATTTTGTGTTACTCTTACACAATGCAACATCAGGGAAGGATAAAACTATAATGATGGCTATAACCAATCACAGCATGCTATGACTAATAAAAGTAGTAGCAAGATCTATCATGCTTCATTGCTCTAAAACTAGCAGCCAATTAGTGATAAACATTTATGTTTCCATATTGCAAATTCAGTAGCCAGAATAGTTAATCTCTATTAAACTGCTCTTGTAAACCGCTTAGAGGGTTGCAAGCCCTGATAGGCGGTATATAAATACATTGTTATTGCTATTGCTATTAAAGTCAGTAGTTTTCTCCTAACACCTGTCAAATAATGGCCTATCAAGATGCTGTTGTGATTACCATAGCAACCACACTAAAATTGTGTGTTGAAAACTGCAGTAGAAGGCTGTGTAATCAAAATAAGGTAGAAGTATTTATGCAATGTTCTGTGTTTAAAAAATTGAATAATTGTACTTTTTGTTCTGAAACATGTTTATCTTTGATTAATTTAGTCAGTTTACTAAATTATGCAACCTAATTTTGAACTCTTGTCCAGTGGACAGAGGATTTATGACCATATTCTTTTCCACCTTTATATTTACAAGCTGACAGAAACTGAGATTAAAATGAACTCCAAGAAGCAGAATTTTTAATATCTATTATCCCATTGGTAACATATTTTTGAGGGTTGATTGTGAAAATAATAATGAATCCAGATGCTTTTGGAGAAAACATTCCTCAGGGATAGGTAACCTGGTACCCTTCAGATGTTTTGGAGTACAATAGCTGGTACAAATGGCTGTGTTTTCCTGAACTATGTGGAAGCTGTAAATAAAACATCGGAATCCCTGTTGCTAATCAGCATTTATGAATGGCTTCAGGACTGTGGTTGTCAAGTAGCTCTGATCGCCTTGACAAATGATATAGAATATGCCAGAAAAAGAACCAATTGAATCAGACAGTGGCAATTACAGTTATACTCATAAGTTTACATACCCCATGCAGAATTTGTGATTCAAATTAAACATTTAAGCATTACATTTAAGCACTCGTTAAACCATAGCAATAAAAGAAATGTGAAATGGTCCTTTCGGAGGTTCTTAATATTGCACCTTTGGTGTCAATGAGAGCTTGCAGTTTTTTGTGATAATTGTGAATTGAACTCTTTATTTTATCCTGTGGTAAAGCTATCCATCCTTCTTGACAAAACTCCTTCGGGTCCTGTATATTCTTTGGTTGTCTAGCATGAATGAAACTGCATGTTTGAGATCTCACCAAAGTTGTTGAGATCAAGGGACTGTGATGGCCGCTCTAGAACCTTCTTGTTGTTTTGCTGCAGCCATTGAAGGCTAAACTTGACCTTATGTTTCAGGTCGTTGTCATGTTGGAAAGCCCAAGTGTGTCCCGTGTGTAGTTTGCAGGCTGATGAATGCAAATTTTCCTCCACTATTTTCTGATATTCCGCTTTCATCTTGCCATCAGTTTTGACTAAATTTTCCATGCCACTGTACCTTACACATACACAGACACACATCCCAAAAAAATAAACAGCAGAGATCCGCCTCCATGCTTCACAGTAGGAATGGTATGCTCCTCTGTAATAGGCCCCTCTCCAAACAACGTTTATACTTATGACCATAAAGTTTGGTTTGGTTTCATCACTCCAGATGATTTTGTTCTGCTAATTTTAAGGCTTCTGTAGGTGCCTTAATATTGTGAGTGGGCTCTTTTGTGGTATTGATGAGGCAAACCGCAATGGCTTTTTTTCTGGCAACTTTACCATGCGGCTCATTTTTGTTCAAGTCTCTCCTTATTGTGCACGCTGAAATAGCCCACCACTTTCTTTAAAAGAAGCATGTATTTCAGTAGAAGTTAACTCTGGGTTTTCTCTTTGCATCCAGACAAATTTTTCGGGCAGTTGTGTCTGACATCTTTTTTGGTATTAACAGAACCCCTAATTTTCCACTTCTTGATGAGCATTTGAACAGTACTGATTGGCATTTTCAAACATTTAGATATCTTTTTATGTCCTTTTCCTTATCTATAAAGTTGAAACTATTTTCTTTCACAGAGCTTTTATCAAATAAAGGCACTGGTGTGAATAATTATCCTTCATTGCCTTCTCAACCTTTGTGACTCAATTATACCTATAAAATACTGGTTATTCACAAAACTGCTCACTGTTCAATGTGATAATGTACCATCATCAATCAGAAGTGATTTATTGCAAAAAATTTCAAATAGTTCAGGCTAAAGAATTTTTTCATTTTTAAAAAGTTCCTGATTAAAGACAAAGTTCTAGTGATAGAAAATTGGCTGTTTTTTTTTTTCCTTTAATCTCATAGAACCTCCCCAAGCTTTTCTGGAACTGTAGCATTTCATGGAATACATTTTGAAAAATTCTGCACTTTTCCACTTTGTCAGGAATAGAGAAATCTTCAAGAGAATACTTGCACCCACATTGAATGTCAGAAATATCCAGTAAGGGAGTATTTCAACTCTTCAAATGCTTTGCCACTGTCTTCAACATTTGTCCTTGTGAAAAAAATGAATCATAAAGGTCAATTTAAGTGTAAGAAGAGTGAACTGAAAGTCACATAGAGATTTAATACTACTTTTCAGGAATATACTGTTTTTCCTGAGTATCTTAGTAAAATACAGTACTGCTTTAGTTCTGTCCTGTGCTTTTAGTGTTCTCTTACAAAAATAATTTAATAAATATATATATTATTGTGAGATGACAATGTAACTGATGAAGTAGACTATGGTCCGTAAAAGTCTATTATATGGTAGTGGTTAGTTTTCTTGTAGAAAGAGAATTTCTGCTGCTCTGGACAAGTTTGTACTACCCCCAAAAGAGTAGGAATGTGCTTTGGATCCAAGATGGAGTTAGTAGTACCTAACCCCCATCTGCCTCAGAAGTTTGGGATTCTTGCAAAGCAGAATTGGGGCAGATGCTGCAGAGAGAAGTAAAAAACTCTTTTCATAAGCAATATTTATATTCAGAATTATTTATAAATCTTTGTAGCTTTATATTAGAATTTGAAATTACCATAGTCTGGCACAGAATTCTAGCATATGGATACAAACTTGGCATTAAGTCTAACTATTGAGCAAAATATACTTTTCAATATATCTAAGTTAGAATGAATTAGGATTAAATGCAACAGTATAGACCTCAAAATGGCTAGAAGAAACACTTTTCAGAACAAATTTTCAGTCACTACATAGATGAGAACAGTCTCAGTTTAATTTTTTGTATGTTTGTAAAAAGTTTTTGAAAATGCAGACAATATGCAGTAAATTTTAAAATTAGCAGACCAAAGAGAAAGGAAGAAATTTTTACTAAAACAGAATGAAAATTAATGTCCAAAAGCATATAGATAGTCTTTAACTTACAATTATAAATTTAGTGACTGAAGTTATAACAGCACTGGAAAAAAATGACATGACCATTCTTCACATTTATGACCATTGAAGCATCCTTGTGGTCATGTGGTCAAAAATTTGGATGCTTAGCAACTGGTTCATATTTACGATGGTTGCAGTTAACAATTCACTTAACAATTGTGGCAAGGAAGGTCATAAAATGGAGCAAAACTCACTTAACTGACTCATTTAGAAATAAAAAATTTAGCCTCAATTATGCTCATAAGTCGAGGACTATCTGTATATGGAATGATTGTATCCTTCACATAAATATCTACTAACCCAAGATCTATTTTATGCAAATGATTGGTGGTACAATTCTCTGTAGAAATGGTCTGCTTAAAAGAATTCTGATCTAACACTCATGAGATTTGAATAGTTTCCTGAATGAGTTCTGTTTGTTCTTGTTTTGTGGTGGTAGTGTTAAAATATTGGCTGCTCTATAAAATATGAAAATGGCTAAAATATGAATCAGATTTAAATTGGGAACAATAAATAGGAAATTAACAGAGTAAAACTGGATACAGATGACACTGAAAATGGACTAGAGTGCAGTTAGAGATAATTTGTGGTTGCAAGAGCAGCAAAGAAAACTTCCCTGTGAGCACTGTGTTCATTCAGTGGATTGTTAAGTTGCGTGAGACGTACTTCACTAGGCTGTTGGTAGAGGGAATTGGGACAACTGGTGGTCCACTGTGATGGCATTCTTTACAGACAGGCTCACCTGAATCTGCTGCTTTAAATTTACAGTATTGAGGAAATCCATATTTCTAGTGTGGATGTAACTGTTCTATTTTGGACTCTTCTAAGCTTACAAATTCTGGATATAGTCACGATATCTCAAGCAGCAAAAGCTACTACCACCCTTGTCTTTCTTGACTGAATAAACCAACTTCTCTACGAGTTTGATTCAATGGAGTCATTAGATGCCTATTTGTGTGTGAGGAGGATTTTCTTTTCCATAAAAAACCCCTTCTGAACCTGTCCTTGATTTAGTTTTGGGTAATTATCATAATGGGCCAGTCTTAATTGCAGTATACTATTTTAACCAATGTGATTAAAAAAGTTGTGGCATCACAACTTCAGATGCATCTAAATTATGCTGAATATCTTGAGGGCTGGAATTCTTTGTAGCTTCATATGCAACAGCACCCCCCTCCCCAATTGTACAGTCTTGATCTTGTTCAGTTGTAAAGCTCTTCCAGAAAGCCTTGAGATAGAGTGCAGAAGCTTATTCTAATTGTTTAATACTTATATATGGTTATGTAGGGTTACCTGTTTTCGTCACTTTACTCTTTTTATTGTTTTGACCTAGTGTGTTTGTCATATGGAATTTCTTTGGTGATCAAAAGAGCATTCAAGCAAATAATCTTTTGAAATTTGTTGATATTTGGTATCATTAACCATGGTAAACATGTCTGGCACTTTTGGATCTTAAGAAAACTATATTCCAGTAGTTATTATTTTGGATGACATTTGTCTTGAAAATGTGCTGGGGAGAATTATTAATTTTTTTTTTTAATCTGTTGCAAAGGAAATATGTTTGCTTTGAGATCTTCCCATCCAATCAGCTGTAGCCTTGTTAAAGAGCTTTCCCAGAACTTCAGTCCTTTGGCTTAAGGATTTACTCCTCTGTCGCCAGAAAACTACTTTCATTGCATGTAGAAAATTTCAGTGATCTCTCTTTGAAAATTCCCCCAGTCTGACCTGTGGTATCTCAGGTCAGTGTCACTGTATCTCTGGTCTGTAATATTTATCTTGTTAAAGGACCATTTCCCTCTATATTTAATAGCAACATAAAATTGCTATAATAAGGAATATTGCCGATTAACAGGCTGGATGAAGACAAATGAGTTCTGATTAATTTCAGAAGGTGATGTTTTGGTCAGTAGTAATGAAGTTTGTAGCTTGAGGGTGAATCTTGGTTGTATAATTTTCATAGATATTTTGCTTAGGGTAACTAGTGTGTTTGCTTAATTACATTTGGGGTGCCACCTTTGTCCTTTCCAGAACATTTAACTTCTCTCCTGACAAGAGAATAAATATTATTTGGATTGAGCTTTGCAGGACATAATAAAAATGGATTGTCCTGCTTCTGACTGCCCATGAAGAGTAGATAAGGCATTGTCTCATTTAAGTCTGGCACAAACAAACACTTTGGGCAAAAGTAGTCAATGGTAGAGTATCACTATGGGATTGATCTAATAAATATATTTTGCATGAACATTGGTCACCTATTTATCTTTAGATAAATTTTCTTTCCAAAGTCATGATATGGTAAAAGATATTAGATTTTAGTATAATAATACAGTATATCCACTACATTTAATATTGAGGAAACTTCTTAAATACTATGCAAATATACTCTTGTAATGAATTAAGAAGAGGACTTGTTATTTCAAATTAGTGAGTCAGCCTGGAACGCTTCATTAAAGAATATTGTCTAAAGGAATAATAAATGATGATACATATTCTTAACATCAGTGGAAGCTTTTCTAGTCTATTGCCCATTTTTCCATATGGTACAGCATACTCCATATGATGCAATATAAGAAATTCAACGTTTATGTTATCCTTTGAATTTAATGTAACAAAACATTTTTAAAATCTGAGATTGCATTTGCCAAAGTATCAGATTGACTGAGAATCATGAAGAATTATTTAAAGATTGTTTTACTTACACCGGTTTTGTTTTTAGTTAATTAGAAAAGTAACTTATAATAAACTGTCTCCATCTATACACATGTCTATTTGGATAGAACTGTTGAACATGGGTCTCTAAAATTGTGTCACTTGCAATGAAACTATATTCATAAACTTCTTTTATTCTTGTTTTTCTTGTACTGTTCTTTATTTTCATATCATTTCATATTTAAAAATAAATTTAAAAGTGTGTTCATGCTAAAATGTGGTAGGAGGGAAAGGTAGAAAAACGCTCCGTTGTGGCATATAGAGGTAATTGGAAGCTTCCACATCCATTTCAAATGAATTGCATTTTGTCGTATCAGAAACCCAAATAAACATTTGTGGTTTATTAAAGCAAGCAAACTTCATAAATTATGAATTAACATCAACACTGATGCTGTTTCTTCAAATAACAAAATACTTTCTTCAAATAACAAAATACTTTTCATCAAATATTTCCACAGTTTCTCTCAAATATGTTAGTCATTCTTAGTCTTAATCTTAAACCATTTTCGTCTAATAGTTTGTCTTGCTGACTCATTTCAATACAGATTTGTTATCCAAAGTTTTTGACATCCTGTGAAATATTATAATAGTTACAATGTACAATTGATGTATATGTTTGAAAAAAAAAAAACCCTGTAGATTAAATAAGTTGGGGAGGAGGGGTTTGCCCTAGGTTTTTTTTACCCTTATCATAAAATGGGCTATCAGACATATTTTCGCATTTGTGAGGAATAATTTTTCAATTATCCTTCTAAAATAACATTAAATGTTAGTATACTGCCATACTCCTTCCAAATTTTCATCTATATATACACGTAATTCTAATCAAATAAGTCTTTGTTACACTGTTCACAGATAATCATACTATGTTAAAAGTAAGCACTAAGAGCATTATGTGTGAATCAAATAATAGACTTGAAATATTATCTTAAATATTTTTCAACACTTTTCCTTAAAAGCTCATAACTCCAGAGCTTGTTCAATAATGCTGAAAGATTTTGTTTACAAATTCTAAATGTTAACAAAACACATTCCTATATTCATTTAACATACAGCCAACAAAATATATTATGATTTAATGTGATGACCTGGTTTATACAGCATGTTAATACAGTGACTAGATTATTACAAGATGCTAAATCCCATTTTCTCCTAGACTAGCATATTTTATTAATCCTTTCATAGGAAAAGAATTGCATCAATTGACAAATTTGGAATATACTCTGATTTAAAATTTAAATCAACTGATGCATAACTTTTACTTTTAGAAACAGGATACTGATTTATGCTTTCCCCCCTTTCATGCGATATACGTTTTCTAAATTCTATTACATTTGTGAACGAACCATTTTATTTAGTTGGAACTAAACTAGTGTTTGCATTTATTATGGATAGGTCATATATCATATTAGATTATTTTTCACATGTTCCATTTTTATTTATAAATCATTTATGGGCAAGTGACCTTTAGTTAGACTTTCTGCAGGCTCAGCCATTCTTTTCTCATTAGTTTATTAACCATCAACTGATCACTGGGAACAGAGCAACAATTTCTTCCTTCTAATAGAGGAGCAAAACTTAGAATTTTGATAAGCTACTCACTTTCCTCCACATTCCAGCCTTATCTTTCTACTGAATGATTTTACTAACCTTCTCACTAGGAACAGGTGAGCTGGGTACTTTTCTGTATAGGGAAACAACCTAAACTTAATAGCCAAGAACAAACCAATTCTTACAATGGAAGAGAAATAAGATTTGACAACACACATGTAAACACACAACAAAACATGCTGAATAAACCAGATCGTTTTTGAAAAAAAGTATTTTTTATAAATTATATTTTATATGTGTAAATTATGTATAGAAAAATCTAATGTTTTATGTTAGAGTATTCTGATTGGCAGTTCTATATGTACAATCATTAATATTACAAAACTAGATTGTAAAGGGGGGCAGTTCCATAAAAAATCTATCACTAAGAGTCACAGATATATGTAACATGAAGTCCATTTATATGTTGGCTTTTGCAAATAATTTCAAACTTTTCTGAAAGTAGGAGATTATTCCTTTCGTTTAATCTTTTAGAAAGAGATGTTATGCATTACTTATATATTCCATTCTACTTACAGAGTATTTAGAACAGTTTAGAGCTATTTTTTGTTGTTTTTGTAGCATTTCATTAACTATAATCAATTTCCTATGAGTGACTTGAAAACAGTCTAAACTTGACCATGGTAGTGAAATTAATAGCTTTTTATTGTTTAGCTAAAACAGAAAAGAACAGGATAACAAAAAAAATGCTGCCCAAGATGCATTACCAGAGTGGAAAAAATGGAATGGTTCATATTTGAGGAAAATGACCACTCTCGTCTCCACACTCTAAGTTTTTGAAGACATTATAATTAAGGGATGATATGAAAATGAATACAAGGAAGTTATATAGAGCATATGGGTAAAAAGCATGTGCCTGAAAGAATATAGAAATTTGGGCTGATGTCTGTGCAACAAGCATGATTTTAATTCCACTAACTACACTCCTTGGAGCACATTTCCCCCTCAGATCTGGCAGATCCTTCCCCTCTTAGACTTCCAAAAAGCTCCGAAAATCTGGCTTTTCTCACAAGCCTCCAGGTGCTGTGAGGCTGGAACCTAGTGAAGGTCTAAAGTTCTTTTGTGAAGATGTGTTACATTTGGGAACACCCTGGAGGTTTGTTGGCTTTGCCCAGGTTTATGCTGTAGAAGATAGGAAGCTACATAAATGTTTTAAGTAAATAAAGAATTCAAAGAAACAAGAGGCATAAAACAAGAGAGAAGAAAGCTGCGGCTTTACCGTTACATTCCTGGAGCTTGCTTTTTCAGTGTGTTTTCTATCTCTCTTCAGTTATTAGCTTTAGCATTCACAAACATCAATTCATGGCTTATTTTGCCATCTTAAATTTAATACACTGTAGAGAGTAAAAATGACAAAAATAATGAAAAAATCAGAAAAGATTGATAGACTGTTTTGATTGTACAGATTATAAATTGTAGACATTTAAACCCCAGTAAGATGGCACAGGTTTACAGATAATTACTCATTGATAAATGGATGTTATGTTTATCTTTTCTTTGCAAGCAGCCTAGCTTCAAAGGCTCAGTTTAGAGCACAGTTAAATATATTTGGTTGAGAGAGAGAAGTGGAATAAGGAAAATAATGTTTATGGCTAGCAAAAGTAATCATTAAATTGAAATGCTAAATGCTTATCTTCAGTTTCTCCTCTTGAATTGAATATCTAAAATGTTGGGCCTCACTTAGCTTGCTACATTTCAAAACATGAAGCAAATGACAAAATATGTAACTAAAACCCTTTTTTTTAAAAAAAAAAAATCTAGATACTGTCTCTTTGTATTATTGGTTTGGTTCACTTATAAAGCTAAGTGTGATCTTTAAAAAAAAACATGATTTTTTTTTAACTCATCATGACTTGGCCCACACATAATGTGAAGCCATAAGAGCTGAAATGGCATAGTACAGTAAACTAGGACAAATTACATTATGGTTTATATGTATGTGTAAAACAATCCATAAAAGCGGTGGAAGGGGATATATTTTTGTTAGGATATCCACATTGTATACATTGTAGTGGTTCAATTGTTATTTTTTAAAAAAAAATATTAAAGATCCAGTTCAAGTTTTAAATTCAGTTTCATTTTATTTAATTATGTTAATTGCAGTAATATAGAAAATGAGATTTGCCTGGGATAATTATAGTGAATGAAAAATAGATTCTTGTTCATGATTTTTGTACTCCTAATTAATAAAGACAGAGTAAATGATGCAGAACAAAGTGTTTAAATTATAAAGTTCCTAAATACATGTGATACTAGTGGCTGAAAGCATCGGATAGGGTATTTTATTACTCTATTCTTACTGACTCAAAGGCTGAAAAGGCATATATTTTTTCTGCCCCAATTTATTCTCTTATTTGATAATTCATCATTCTGTATTTTCTGAAACATAACTGCAAGTCCATACTTGTAGACAGAAATTTTGTTCTGCAGTGGACCTTTTGATTCCCCTCTTTCAGATCCTCAGAATTGGCATCAGAAAGTTTTCAATTTCTCTGAATTAAATTTGGAGAGTATACAAAGGACTGAGAAGGGAAAACCTCTCCTGATTCTGTTTGATAAAAAGAGTTGATTGTGTTCCCAAGAACAAAATCTGCTTTGCATTTTAAAAAACTAATATAATTTCAAAAATACTGTACATATGGGTAAATGTATAAAGATGTAGAAATCTCAATTTCAGAATAGGAGTCAATTCCAATTAAAGCAGCTTGTTGTGTCTTAATTGAGGCTTATATTCCTAATCTTAACAACTCTTGGCATCTAATAAAGATTCTGACTTGAACTTTTCAAAGAGTAGCTTTCTATGTTGTATAGGTAAAGGTAAAGGTTCCATTCGCACATACATGCTAGTCATTCCTAACTCTAGGGGGCAGTACTCATCTCCGTTTCAAAGCCGAAGAGCCAGCGCTGTCTGAAGACGTCTCTGTGGTCATGTGGCCGGTATGACTAAAT
>JANHJO010007273.1:105481-120016 GCA_032468235.1 Pseudoxyrhopus heterurus | reverse complement strand
GGAGCTGAATACTTAATTACTTAAGTACAGCATTCTTACCCACTGTACCACTCAAGGCTCTAAACAAAATGATAGTTGTAATGTGTCTTGAATTTAAAAATCATTTTACTATTGATACGTAAAACTGCCAACAAAACTCTGGCTAATATTATAATAACATTAATTTTAGAAAGTTTCCGTGTGCTAGAAAAGAATGGCCCCAAATTATTCTAGTCGCTATAGAATCTGAACTGCATCAGAACTGGAAATGTATTTTTAAAGAAATCCCTTACCTTCATATTAATCACCTTTTTTTTTCAATAGGAACCAGTTAAACCTGAAGAAGGTAGAGATATGGCAAATCGCATTGGGGCTTTTGGATACATGGAATGCAGTGCAAAGACCAAAGACGGTGTGAGGGAAGTTTTTGAAATGGCTACTAGAGCTGCTTTACAAGCCCGACGTGGCAAGAAAAAATCTGGGTGCCTTCTGTTGTAAGCACAGCCAATGGGAGATGGCTGAAGCAGTGCCCTGCACTCAATGAATTTTTGAAGTGCTGTTTATTAATCTTAGTGTATGATTACCAGCCTTTTTCATTTATCTATAATTTACTTAAGAGATTTAAAATTGAGTCTTGCTACCAGTATTTAGAAGCCAACCATGATTTTTTTTATAATGGTCTGCATCAAATACATCTGTGCACATAAGGGTTAACTTCAACATTCCTTTAACAAAACTTTTTTCTGCATTTGCAGAGTATGCCATGCAGAATATGCCAGGCACTAATTCAAGACAATTCTCTAACTTCTTGCTTTTTTTTTACAAATGGGAAAAAGCTGGCGACACTGAGAATTGGGCTGTAACTACTCCATAACTAACATGTTCTAGCCTATTCAGGTACAGCACACATAGCTGTGGAAAGGTCCTGAATAAGTTCAGTGTTTTCACTTTAAAAGAAGGATTTTTTTTTCTCCTCCTTCTGCTTGAAAGCTCTGAAGCATAAAATAATAGTTGGAAAATTATTTCTCTGAAACACCAAAAGTCCCACCCAGCTATGAAGTGACAGTTCTGTGATTTCATGTTAGTTACCTTATAGTTACTATGTAATTAGTGCCACTTTGTGTGTTACCAAAAATAAATCTATATGCCCCAGTTAGATGTAGTATTTTTTGTATAATTGGATTTCCTAATACTGTTGCTTGTAACTTCTGCGTAAAGTGTTCTGGGTTTTTTTAAGAGTGTACTTTCAAATAAAGTCAAATGAAGAATGGTGCCCTTCCCACATTTGTAACTATCCAGGTCATTTGTATGACTTAAACACACCCAGAAAAGTCATCTTTAATACCTCCTTCAGGAGTAAGGGAAAGGCCATTATTTTTACATTAAAGGTCACTGAATGTTCCAGAAGCTTTAAGTTAACCCCTGCTGAATCTGGTTCCAGTCTGAACATAAACTTTTGCTTATCATCTGCTGGCCAAATTCCCATCCTGTGAATGTCCTGCTGTTCTGCAGCAAACTAAACTCTTCTCTATTTCTTGTTTCCAACAACTAATAGAATAAAGGCAATTTTCTAAGCTCCCTGTATTGTGGTTGTTTATATTTCTCACTCTTGTTCTGCAAATATAAATCTTGACATATACTGTAGTTTGAATTATCTGATCCAAAAGAAAATACAAAGAAAACCGGAAATGTTTCCATATTAGTATATTTCCTAGTAATGCTGCATCCACAAAGCCATAGTAACATTTTTGCTTCTGAATATCTATCACCAGTAGCTAATCTTGTGCCTAAAGCAGAGGTGAGTATCAGCAATTAGTAACCCTCAAGTTGCTACCTATGTGACATAGCAGAGCAGCTCCTTTCTTTCAGGGGAGAGTTATACTTCATTGGCACATTAAACATGCATAAACGAAATATTTTAAATACATAGAATTTCTAGAACATGGTCATTAATAATACACCAAATAAAGTTACAGTACAGGTAGTCCTCGACACAACAGTTCATTTAGTGACCAAAGTTATAATAGCACTGAAAAAAGTAACTTATGGCCATTTTTTAAACTTATGACCATTGGAACATTCCCATACTGACTCATATTTATGACAACTACAGTGCCCTGCGGCCATGTGATCACCTTTTGTAACATTCTGACAAGCAAAGTTAATAGGGAAACCAGATTCACTTAACTACTGTATTATTAACAACTATGGCAAGAAAGATTGTAAAATGGGGCACAATACACTTAACAAATGTCTCACTTAGCAACAGAAATTTTTGGCTCAATTCTGGTTGTAAGTTGAGGACTATCTAATACTGTAGCTATACAGTTTGCCAATGTGCATTTTTGTATATGGACATAAGAGTTAATGTAACATACATGTACATAAAGTAATATTAAATCTTGGTAGTTAAGAATTCTATGTAGCGGGGATGCCCAGCTATCAGGTAGGCTGCATATACTGTGTTTTTAATATACTGTATATCATTAAAATTAACAGTAAACCCATAGACTGTTAGATCCATAGCTTCAAATCACATTGCTGAAAGATTTTTCTAAACTTCCAGCTTCCACCACCATATTGCAACCAGTGATGGGGAGAGGGCAAAAGTGTCTCTTGACAAATTGTTTTTCTTTGTATAATTTTAACAAAGCATTCTTGATTGTAGTACGTCCTGGTACAGAAGAAAGTTGTCTAACTGGCTAGACTACTCTTTTCTCCTTCCTTTTTATGGTAGAAGAATTAACCTTTGCAGTAAAGGGAGAGAAGTTTGGATTTACAGAAGTTAATATATGTATCCATTTTGTGATCAGGTTTTGTTATTCATTGTTTATATATACATACAAAAGTTAACATCTAAAATCTATATTTATTTGCAAAGAAATATTTTGCCTCTTGTATACTTACTATATTTTATATTCCCACACTTTATGAGGAGTTATGGAAATATATAATAAAGGTAAAATTTAAAACTCACCACATACCAGAATATAGCAAAACTGAGTAACCAATAAAACTATAGCTTCATCTTCTTATTAAAGGTAATACTAACAACCACATCTCGATCTATTTTCATAGCTTTTCTGAAACTCAACATAAACCTTCATTTCTCACTCTGCCCCAATCTCTCATAAGGAGAGAACATCAGCATACCCATATTAAGACATAGGGTCCACTTGAAGTACATGTACCTAGTGCCTAATCATAAAATATTTTATAAGTCAGAAACAACACTTTGAACTATACCCATAGATAGTCAGTGCTGCATTCACGAGTATTTGTGCATTGTGATTTATTTGCTAACATAGCTGCTGCATTTTAAAGCAATTGCCGTTTCTGAGTAGTCTTCAAAGGCAATTCCAAGCAGAGCGCATTGCAGTAATTTACCAGAAAATGGCAACCTTACGAATTTCTGGCCAGGATCTCCTTCAAGAAGGGCCACAACTGGAACACCAGCTGAAACTGATCAGTGTCCCTAGCTACAGCTTCTACCTGCCTATTTACTGTAGCAGTAGCTGTGAGCTAGGGAAATCCGAAATTGCAGATCCATTCCTTCAGGGAAGATGCTACTTCCTCCAGTGCAACCACTGGAACAATTGCATTGATAGATGGTTTCTGGATATTTTTGAGCCATCCTGGGATTCACTTCAACTTGTTTATCTCCAATCAGATCTTTATAGTCTTCTGACACTATCCCAAGACTTCCACTATATCACTGTCCTAACCCCAAATGATGTATATCCAGGAGTCTTCAACATATTGATATTTCACCCCAAATTGACAGATCTCTCCCAGAGATTTCATATAAATGCTGAACACTATGGAAGAAAAACAATCCTCTGGCACCTCACACTGAAGTAGCTAACAGACTGCATTCTAACCGTGGCAGACACCCAGCAATACTAGTAGCCAAGAAGGATAGATTAATGGTACTGCATGCCACTGAGATGTAAAGAGGTTAGGAGCAATACACACCCTCCATTGAATTCTCAAGTTAACCAAGTGTAACCAAATGCAGTTTTCACTCTATGCCCAGGTCTAAATTCTGACTAAAAAGAATCAGATAATCCAGAACCAGATTCCTACGGAAGGATACGAGGTGGGGGTAGTCCTTATCACAGAGAGTAGGATATTCCAAAGGATGGTGTTGTGTTAGAGAAGGCTCTTCTGGATCCCGATCATTGGAGTTAATTTAAAACACCTAGTTTGCTAACCATGGCTTAAATAACCTACAACTGGTTAGATTCACACAATACAGCCATGGTTTGCAAACCGCAAAAACTATTTGTCTACAAACATCTTAAAAGAAAGACATTTAGCATGTATGAACCCTTGGATACTATTCACCTAAAGTGGCTCTTTGGAGACTAGCAAAAATCTGCTTTATGCCTTCTAACATTAGTATTTTTAATTTGCCATTTCTTCAAACACAATCCTAAAATAACATCATGCCTCGGCAGTGATGCCAGGGAGACTCACAACATGATTACTGGGTAAGAAAAGTTTCCATTTCAGTGAGTGACTCATTAATCCTGTTTCTCCTGCACTGATGAGAGGTGGGGTGCTACTGGAGAGGGAAACAGTATGATTTACCATAATTACAGTCAGTAACGTATCCAACAAAGTTAGTAAAACAGTTCTCTAGCATACCATTTGAGCAAGAAAATGATGGGTGTTTGTTCTTATTTGCCAGAGTTGCAATATTGGGTCATTTTCCTTACCTATAGGAGAGGTGGCAGCTAGTAAGTTTCAGTTCTTCCCCCTTACAGTAGGGGTGGGGGTGGTTTCCCATGTTTTTCAGTTAAAAAAAACTCCCAGAAGAGTTGATCAATAAGTAAAGTACTACAGTAGTGATAGAAAATTGGCTGTGTCTGAGTAGTCTTATTCTGGCAGTGAACCCCCTCAAGTTCTCATGAGACTCTAGGGATCTGCAAACCCAGTTTGAAAAACTCTGTTTGAGAGGAGCAGCTCAATGCCCAATTATGGCAAGCTCTGCTTCCTCTTTTCTGGGACTGTCTGTCTTTTCCTTATGTTTTTTAATTCTCATTATTTGGGGGAATGGATTATAGGAGGAGAAGCAGAGGAAATAGTCCTGGTGTCTTACCCATCCTGGTCCTCCTGCATCACCTCAATTAGTGGTTGTTTTCTTCCAGTTGTTGGTGTGTTGAAAGGAGATAACAGCAAAGCTGGAGAAAAACAATAATTATGGCATTAATCAAAGACATGGCATGTGAGCGTGAATTGGAACAATGCCCTTAGAGACTGACAATAGGGACAACAGATTTTGTGCCAGCTTTATTTTCTGCCAATTCAAGGATGGATGGTTAGCATTTTTACAAAGTGCAGAAAGACCCTTAGAAGGTGGAATAAAGTCAATTTCCCATTGCTAGACCTTACTAAAATAAACACACAAAAATTTCTGCCTTAAAAATCTCTGCATTTCCAATTTCAAAGCTATATTTGAGAATTTAACTATTTTTTCCAGTTTAAATTTCTCGTAAAACTGTTCAAAACGTAACCTATAATTTGTCAACCAGTGTCACAAACCAGAAAATAGAGCCATTTAGAACCCCTGGCAAATCCTCTTTTCTAAGAATTCCCAGTAAAAGAAAATTAAAAGTCAGGCTCAATTTTCTGACATGCCCAAGCATGGTTAATTGGAGAGTTCTTGCCTTTTTATCAAGGGATCTCTTCTTTCAACCCAGCTCTAGGAAAATTAGAAAGGAAACTGACCCATGTTCAGGGTTCATAGACCCCGGTGTTTGGGTGGCCACAGGCAGACCCTATACTTGATCATTTCAAGTGATCCCATTCCCCCTCCCTTCCTTTTCTGGAGCACAATTCCATTTCCCCCCACTTCTCCATCCCCCCCACACCATATCTCACTTCCCCAACTCCTATTCTCATTTACCCCCCTTTCTTTTCTGGAGCACTATTCTTGGTTTTATACGGTGTGGAATATAACTAAAAGCCAGTCTCTTTGAAAACTATTAGTTTCTCCAAAGAACGTGTTCCATGTCCAAAGCCTTGAATATAGCTCAACAAGACAGCAATTAAGAGGTTAAGAAGATAGACTTCACCAGATTTTTGTGAAATCATAAAATGAATGTATTTTCCACTGCTTTAGTCATTATATCATGGGAAGGGCTTTAGGGGGAATCAACAGGGGGAACTCCCTCTGTTTAGACCAGGGGTGTCCAACCTTGGCAACTTAAAGACCTGTGGACTTCAACTCCCAGAATTTTCCAGCCAGTCATTCTGGCTAGGCAATTCTGGAACTTGAAGTTCACAAGTCTTAAAGTTGCCAAAACTGGATACTTCTGGTTTAGACTTTTCAGCACAGGATCAACCTATCAGATCCTTTACTGGGTACTATTGTGCCTTACCAAAAGTTAAGGTTTTGCCACATGGGACCAGGAAGATGGAACAAGAGTTATGGAGGAAGTGCTCCATATAGTTTATGAAAACTTAAACCACGGGTGGATAAACTGTTGCCAGGACACTATTTGCTGCTGTTGGCACAGTTTCAAAAATATTTGGCACATAGTCAAATAGATATCTTGCAGTTTTCTTATTATTTCAGCTCTTAAAGAGGAGGACAAATATTTGCAGTAAAAGGGAAGGACAAATAGGCGTATCAATACTTTTTAACCGGGAGTTCACAACTGATGTTTGGGCAATTATTTCAACAGTGGTTAGATTGCAGTAAGAGACATTTTGTGGTACAAGAACAAAAGCCTGAGAAAATTACACTAACAAAAATTTTCACTAACGTTCCATTTGTGCATCAATCCTTTAAAAATATCACCTAAATTAATTACCATCCCTGTACCTTCCCTATAGCTACCAGACCAGAAAACAAGACTCTGGACTACTACTAGACAGTAGAAAAATACCCATTTACACCATCCAAAGGCAATCTAAATTTAGCAGCTAATTTAGTAGCCCTAACCTTCCAACACACTAATAAAATACAGCTTTGTATCTGGTATTTCAGCACCATTACTTTTGAAACTCACAAATTACCCCTTTTAAAATTAAAGCTGCTAGCAGCAAAGCAGTTACCAGGAGGAAGCTAAAAACACTCTTTCAGAAACACGTGTTGGTAGGCAAATGACACTGCAGAAAGTATTATGTGGTTAGAAGTACAACACCGGAAACAACACAAGTTGAATCCTACTGCTGCCTGACCAACCTTCCTTTCTTTGATACTTATCAGTGAGACTGTAGCTTTACTCTCCTGCCTCTCTATCCACCTCTACTGTGCTGGCAAGATTTGTTGTTATTCAGTGGTTCAATTGTTTGTAACCTAAAGGGCAGATGTAACTGATTTTTTGAGTCCTTGTATGCTTGTGCTTGTCTCAATATCAAGCATCTTGTTTATTATTGGTCTGTTGTTCAACTGCCCTTCATTTTTCCAAGCATTACATTCTTCTCCAACAACACTTGCTCATGCATCATTTGTTCAAAAATTGTAAGTTTTAACTTCACTATAGTATTATCATTTCCAGTTGAGTACTTGGTTTTACTTCATCTAAGATTAATTTATTGTTCTGATGATCCAAGGTATTCTCAACAATTTTCTCCAATTCAAAGGCATCCGTTTGTCTGATCAGTATTTGCGATTATCAGTTTTTACAATCACACCTTATAATACAAGAACATGTCCTTGATAATCTTTGTTGTCAATGTGATATCTTTGTTGTCAATGTGATATCTCTGCACTTTAATATTTCATCCAATCTGTCATAATATTTCTCCAACATGACAAATGTCTTTTTATTTAATGGATATAGTCACTATCTCTGCTAATTAATCATTATCATTTTATCTATTTGCATTGGCATTGCCTTTTGAAAGATTCTTAGTTTTTGAAATATTGAGGGGAAAAATTTCAGACCTTTTTTCATCATCCAGCAAGAAAATCTTTGAGTTTCTCTCGCTTCTAGCCAATAAACAATATGTGGATATCTGCATATCAGTGTTCCTCCCAATAACTTTAATTCCAATTTCAACTTCTGGTTCATCATTTCTCATGATATATTCAGTATATAAGTTAAGTAAATAAACCAGGTGACCATTTGCAACCATAGTGCTCTCCTTTCCAGCGTTGGATCATTTAGTTGCACAAATTGTTCATTCTATCTACTGTTTGCTGGTTATCATACATATTCCTCAATAGGCAGATGAGGAATCTCTAACCCTTGACTTTTCCATTATTGTATCATATTCCATTGTTCACAGTACGAACTCAGGAGTGCCCTACCTCTTCTAAATCCATTTTGTACACCTGAGCTGGCATATAATTACTTATAAATGATATTCAACTGGCAATGAGAAGATGGGAGGCATTCACATATAACTGTTTCAGGCAGAAAAGCATTTATTTAACCAACAGTGAGCAGATGCTTATGAAATAATCAATTCTTCAACCTTACAAAAAAAATGGCAAGAGGAACTAAATGTTTGTTTTTAGCAAAATACAAGGGAGGCCTTTCTTTCAGATCCTTTCTAAGGTGCAGTTACAACAGCATACAGATAAAACGAGTGACACATTGAAATTTCTGTTTTCCACTTCCCCATCTTTAATCAGTGGTGTATGTATCTCAAATATAATTTCAGTTTGAATTTCTGCTTTGCTAATAAGAGCAAGCCAGTTTGGATTAATACTTAGGATGCTGGGGGGAAAAACATCCAAGAGGGACACATATTCCTTTGCAGCTGTAAAGTTCACTCAGTGGATATGGGCATATCATATTTTTCTTGCCTTAGCCTTTTTCTCAGATTATAAAGATTATGGGAAACTGGGTTGATATACAGAGAGTCCTCGACCGACAACAGTTCATTGCAATGACCATTCAAAGTTACAATGGCACTGAAGAAAGGGACTTACAACTGTTTTTTACACTTATAGTTCAGCGTCCCCATGATCACATAGTCATAATTCAGATGCTTGGCAAGTGGTTCATATTTATGATAGTTGCAGTGTCCTGGAGTCATGTGATCAGCTTTTGTGACCTTCTGACAAGCAAAGTCAATGGGGAATCCAGATTCACTTAATAACCATACTACTAACTTAACAAATACAATGATTCACTTAACAACTGTAGGAAGAAAAGTCGTACAATGGGGGAAAATGTTTCACTTAGCAACATAAATTTTGGGCTCAATTGTGGCCATAACTCGAGGTCTACTTGTACCACTTCTCAGCTATCTTTACTACTTCCTCTATTGCAAAGCAAAGATGCCCTACTATTATTGAAGGACTTCATGGCATGTCAGGCGGCAATTATTGTAGGAATCCTCTTTTGGACAGTAAGATCAACCATGTTTATCCATAATCTATAGCCCACTTTGAAAATATTTTCCACAAATAAAACACATCTACGTCAAATTTAAAATCCCATATACCGTAGTGCTGCATTTCCACCTTGCTCCATATTGGCTGGGAAATTCTGGGAATTGTAGTCTACACATCTTAAAGTGCCAAGTCTGAAAAGCATTGTTCTACACATTTCAGATAGAACAGATTGCAAAAGCGCAGACATTCCTTTCATGTGAAGCACTTGAAATAAGTGATTTTTCAAACTCTGGCCTGTGAGAGAAGGGGCTAGTCCAAGGATGATCCAAAGCTTTTTACTTTAGGCCCCTGAAATGCCTTCTAATTGTACTTGTCAAAAAATGGCCACAGAATTTCCTCCGACTGTGAAGCAAGTTATTATAGCAAAAGAGTGCTGGCCTAGAAACCAGTGAGTTCTTGTCTCGTCACTCTCTGTCTCAGCCCCCCTCACCTCACAGGGTTGTTGTTGTGGGGAAAATAGGAGAAGGAAGGAGTATTACGTATGTTTGTTCCCTTGAGTTACAGATAAATAAAGGTGGGATAAAAATCAATATTATATATCATATCAGCTAGAAATCCTGCAATGGTGCAGGAAAAAGTGGAACATCCCAGTCTCTCCTATATATATGAAATGGACCTGCCTGATTTGCATTCTCTCCTTCTCCCTTCAACCACAACTTTCAAGGGTTCCCCAAATTAAGAGACCTTGGCAGGAAAAAGGTTACCCAACCCTATGCTAACACAATAATAGGAAACTCCCAAAACTTGTTAAGGGAAGTACATTTATGTTTTGTAAGGCCTTGCTGAGAAACATCTTCCAATCTGCCTCTTTTTCTAATAAATGTTACTAAAATGTTATAATACAATGAACCATTATCCAGAAGGGAACACAGATTGGATGGGCTTAATATTTGAACAGGAGATCACCCATTAAAAAGCCCAAGTCTCATACATTAGACTTGGAAGTTGGAAAAACATCCCAGCAGAAGGTAATGGCAAGCCACCTCCATCATGTACCCAAGAAAAGACCATATTAGCTCTGTCCATGTAATTAGAAGGAATTGAGCTCAACCTTCAGGATTCCAGGTCTGTGAGATGCAAAAGACCAGGTCCACACATGAAGATCCAATTAAACTGATTTATTGCTAAAAAATCTGTGTACAAGAATCTTTTTAACTTTAACAGTTAACACTTGCTTGGAGTTATATGAGGATCAACAGAAGTCAAGGATGGGTTGAACTTAATCTGCTTGTGACTACATAGGGATTCAAGGCTGATCCCTCTTTTAACTCTGCCTCCAAGTTCTGCCACTCCTTCTTCTACAACTTCAGACATATTAGGCTATTCCATCATGCAGGAGTTGATGGGAGAGCCTATTCATTTATTAATATATTTATCTTGCAATAGTTCTAAAGAGCATCATTTTTCTGAGAAGGAGAGCAGCATGCAATACAATTAAAAACAAGATCTTTACATAAGAAAAACAAGATGGTTGCTTTTAAGAGCTAACAGTCTTAAATACTTTCCTAGCGATACATGTGTTCCTCTAAGGCAGAGGTGTCAAACTCAAGGCCTGCAGGCTGGATCCGATCCGGGGGTGCTTAGATCTGGCCCATAGGGCCACCATGGACACAGCGAAGGGCCAGCCCACAGTGCTTCTGCCAGTGAATACGGAGATCAGGAGGGCCACATGCAGCCCTCCTAGGTTCCATTTTCAGCTGCAACGGCCTCCTGCAACCCTCTGCCAGTGAAAACAGAGCTTAGGGATCTCCGTTTTTGCTGGCAGAGGGCTTCAGGAGGCCGTCATGGCTGAAAACGAAGCCTCGATGAATGACATCAAGCTGGCCACGCCCCCTGGGCCCTCAAGGTCAAACACAACCCTGATGCAACCCTCAATGAAATCGGGTTTGACACCCCTGCTCTAGGGCAAGGTTCCCCAACCCCCGGACTGCAGCCCACTACTGGGCTTTCAGCCCTTCGGAACCAGGCTGCGTCAGTGCAGGTGTGCATGCACAAGTCGAGCTGCGCGTGTGCACTTGCCTAAAACTTGTACAGAACCATCCCCTCTCCTCTCTTCTCGGCCAGGCCAGAAATCTGGAAAGGTCAGGGAACCCTGCTCTAG
Source organism: Pseudoxyrhopus heterurus (assembly GCA_032468235.1). Taxonomy (NCBI): domain Eukaryota; kingdom Metazoa; phylum Chordata; class Lepidosauria; order Squamata; genus Pseudoxyrhopus; species Pseudoxyrhopus heterurus. Next base: position 108,575 of record JANHJO010007273.1, on the reverse strand, counting down.
GGTACGTTTAGCCCTTTATATTCATAAAAATGACTGAGAACCACAAAGAGATTTGACTTATGTGAGTTATATCTATGTTTATGCATTAGAATTTAAAAATGAGAAATTTGTAAATGTAACAGGGATCCTGTAACAGGGTTTCAGGGACACGCACACCCTCAGGAGTCCCCATATCACACTTTGAAGACCAGTGCTCTTGAGAAAGCATGGACCACAATGCAGGGGCAGCAACAGAAAAGGCCTGGCTTCTGGTCCACACCCCTCCTATTTCACGTGGGGCCTTCCACACATCCCGTTCCCGACTGCTGCACCAGGTGGAGAGATTCCAATTTGTGGAGGCAGCTCCTGATGTAACCCAGCATCACAGCAGATAAGGTTTTATAGGTAATGACCAGCATTTTGAATTGGGCCCAGAAGCTATTGGTAATCAATGCAGTAAACATAACATGATAGTAACTCTACTATTACAGGTCTGTCTGCTGCACTCTGACCAGCTGCAGCATCCTAGTCACCTTCAAAAACAAATCCATATACAACATACTGCATTAGTCCTATTATGTAGTGTTCATGAGTTAACATTGCCCTGATTTTGTTGTCCAAGCAGGGCCATAACTGGTGTATTAGCTGAAGGCAGATGCAGGCCTCCCCACCACAACCTCTGCCTCATCTTTAAGTAGGAGCCACAACTCCAGGAGGATCCTAAGTCACAAATCAGCTTCTTCAGGTAGCACACAAGCTGCCAGGCCTGGCCCAAGTTAGTGAGTTAGGAAAGAAACACTCAAAACTCCATTTGTAGTGAAAAGGTTACTTTTACTAATAGCCAAGTGGTTACAGAAGCAAAGCCAGATCTAAGAGTTTGCATGTGAATATCCCCTAGTTAAGTTTCCCTTCTCCGTTCCATCCGGTTATCTCCCAGTTGTTCATTCGAAGATGCTTTGCTAACTGCAACAGTTGGGCAGATGGATAGGCATTGGATTTCCTTCCCGGGACCTTGGGATGCCTCAGGACAGCACGAGATCAGTTTCAGTTTCTCTATCTCCCCACAGTTCCCTCACCCTATGACTTATGGCAGACAGGCATCTAACAAAACATAGTGAGTGAAGGATGGCAGTTCTGACACAACCCAATTGACCGTAACCCTCATGGCCAATTAACATATGCTGCGAATTTGTAGATTTCTTAAAGCAGTGCAACTATTGCCAGAAAAAGAACGGTAAGGTTTGGTCTGATATGTCTGCTTGAATCCAAAGCATGGTAAGATCGGGCAGAGCTCAGAGTGAACTAAACTGAGTGACTGTGAAATATGAAGTGGCTGATAATTGTTCCACAAAATCTTTACGTTATTTTTTATTTATGTGGAGATGTGTGCATAATCTTATAATGGTATCAGGGCTCAATGTAATTAATGTAACAAACATATCTTAAAAATAGAATAGAATGCAATAATAAACAATGTTAAAAGGCAATAAAATACAACCAGAAGGATGGGTTGAGATAAAAGAGGGATTCATGCACTGCATTAAGACATAATATGGTGTTTGGCTTAGCACATTATCCTAAGCCACCGTAGTTTATGCTTGTTAGATGTATACAATATTCTTCCTTCTTAGGAGTTCAGGGTGCCATGCACAGTACTTCCTCCTTCAATTATATTCTCACAACAAACAGCCTCTAACTACAGTGAATCCAGTCAAATGTGGTTTCTTCATACCTCACGGTTAAGGTATTGTGTGTACTGTAGTGCAATTTACAAACTCAGAAAGCTAAAAGTCTGAGCAAACACATTTACAAAATTTCTGACCTCCACCTTATCAAAGCCCATAGCAAGTCCCACTTGTATTGGCCAGGTCTGTCACAAAGGCAAAACCGTACAAAAAAAAAAAAAGTAAAGTGCGTTTTAAATACTTCTGCATTTTTTTGACTCTGGAAACCTGAATCCTTCCAGCCTCTGTCCCATAAATATTGACGGCTTTAGGGATAAAATCTCCAGCGGTTGGATCGTCCCTCGAAGCAAATGAGCAACTGGTGAAAGTTCCTCAGCATCGCTTTCAGACTCCTGTGTAATAATCGGCTGCTGGGATTTGCTGGGTTTCATTCTTCTCCACAACGATCTTTCCCTTCCTTGCGGGAGCGCAGAGAAGTTGGCACTTGTCCCAAGAGTCTTCAGGCTACGTGACTATCCTTGGCCCTTTTTTCTTATCTTTTTACGACAGAAAGGGGCTGGGAAAGGGCTGTTTACCGTCTGATCTGACTTCGCAAATAGTAAAATGGCCGTTTCCTTAATCAACATTCAGACTAGCCCTCTTTCTATGTTTTGTTTAATTTAAACCAAAACATCGCCGACCGCAAAAGAACACAAAGCAGCTCGTTCCCCCAATCTCTCTTCAAATAATGGGAATCGCGCATGCCTGGAGTTCTCGTAGCGGAAGGGGCAGTTTAAAGTGGCTGCGGCCGCTTCGAATTAGGACAAAGGAGCGGGGTGGAGCCCACGCTGTGCAAGCCCCATGGCTCGGTGGGCGGGATTGCTAGCTGGGGCTCTTAAACGAGGCAAAATTGCGCGTTTTCCGCGCATTTCTTGCAGGTTCTCCTGTGCCGGTGCGATGGCTGGTGTCTCGAGGTATAGTCTGGCCGGCTTTAAGGCGCGACCGCTGGGGGCTTCGGAGCCCATCGATCTGGGCTCGCTGCGGGGAAAGGTGCTGCTGGTTTCCAATGTGGCCTCGCTCTGAGGCACAACGAGCCGGGACTTCACTCAGTTCCGTGAACTGCAGCAGCGTTTCGGCTCTCAAGGGCTCACCGTCCTCGCTTTCCCCTCTAACCAGTTTGGTCACCAGGTAAGGTACCTGCAAGGCGACAAGCCTTGACGGGGGAAGAGCTCGTTCGGCTGCTGGTGAAAAAAGGTAGCCTGGAGCGCCCGGAACTCCTTCAGTGTGGAGTCCCAAAGGTGCCTTTTCTCTCTCTCTCTCTCTCTCGAGAAAGGCAACTGGACTTTCTGGTTTTTCTTTGAAGACCTTTTGCTTCTCATCCAAGAAGCTTCTTCAGCTCTGAGAAGAAGCTGCTTGGATGAGAGCTGAAGAAGCTGCTTGGATGAGAAGCG